>SNQJ01S0016959.1:15291-29547 GCA_010110895.2 Picea sitchensis
AACTACAAGTAGAACTTAAACACACATTGTTGGACACCCTTGTAACCCATGTTGGTACCCCTTCGAGTGGTAGCGCATAAAAAAATGTCTATATATGGATCGACCTAGATATCTTGAAGCCCTCCGTAGATAAACTAATCGGCCTCCTAACTGCTATAGTGCCACCGAGAACAACACTCAGGAAGATATAACTCTCTAGTACCTGGGTAGTCAGGTAGTATGAATAAGGGCATGGTCTAGCCTCCTTAGTTTGTTCCTTGAGATATTGGGCCGAGAACTACTATTGGACCCCACACGTATATCAAAGATCTATATCTCAGGGAAAACCCTTTCCTGTAGAAATCCCTGAATACCCTAACCCTTGGGAAAGAAACAAAAATATAATAGAAAAGATCTATTGCCGCACAATTGTGCCTATGACCCAAATTTAGGAGAAGAACAAACTGATTAAAACATTGAATACAATAAATAGAGATACAGAGAAAAACACAGATATCTAGTGAACAATATCTTCTATTGAATAAATGAAATAGGCTCAAACTGTAAAACTGCAGAACTGAAACAACTTGCTCGAATGGTGGTACTTATCTTTGAGAAGATATGTGGCTGCCACGTGCATCCATCTGAGAAGAATTATTACAATGAGGCTCCAGAGGCCTTTTTTAACATTACTCATGAATTCCAAAACCCTAGACATCCAAAAACCTAACCCTAGGAGGTGAAACGCCAAAAGTCATGTGGGCCTCGATGGGTAAGTTGGTACCTCAACTTCATGGGGTTGTAACGTTTTCATACGACCTTCATTTTAGGTGCGTGATAGCCCATTGGAAAGGTATTTTCGAGAACCCCCCCTGCCGCCTGATTGGAGATGCCCAACAATGACCACCTTCCCATTCTCAATTATTGATATCTAATCTAACTATGTCTACAGTCTGACTGTGGAAATCCAAAAAAACACTGTATAGGGCCCTAAAATGGTCATGGAAGTACATAAATATGTGTTGACATGAAAACATCCAAAACAAGCCAGTTTGATGAGGTTGGGGGCCACTAGTCTCCACCTAGAATATGTGTGGGGATTCAGGTAGCCCCGGAAGTGTAGAACCACCAATTACAAACAAGTACAAAATAATGTGTTGAACTAAAAACTGTCAAGAGGAGCCAGTTGGAATAGGTGGGTGGCCACAAATATCCACTAATCCAAGTGGATATTGGTGGCCACCCACTTGTTCCAACTGGCTCCTCTTGTCAGTATTTAGTTCAACATGTTATTATGTACTTCTTTGTAATTGTGGGTTCTAAACTTCTAGGGTTGTTTGAAGCCCTACGCAACTTCTAGGTGGATACTGGTGGCCTCCCACCTAATCCAACTGAATAATTTTGTATGATTTCATGTCAACACATCTTGTTGTACTTTCAGGTCCATTTTGGGGCCCTAAACAATGTTTTTTTGGCTCGTCACAGTCAAACTGTAGACATAGATAGAGTTTGACGATGTAATCCATATTTCTAGAAAAGACCTTTCCAACAAGCTATCGCGTGCCTAAATCGAAGATCGTATGAAAAAGTTACGACCCCTGGAAGTTAATGTACTAACTTACCCAAACAGGGCCCACATGACTTTTGTCATTTCATCGTCTCTTTACAATTCTTTCATTAATATAAATCAAGTATTGTTGTATTTCTATGTTTTTGGAAATTTTTATGATTACTTCATTATAATTAATCTTCTTTCATTTTGTTTCGAAAATAATCCAGATCATCCACCTAGATCATTCCTCCTCCATTAAGAAGCAATGGTCTCCATTTTGTTGAGTTCCCCCATCAGGTGAGGAAAATTCTGTTGAATTTGGCCCCAGGTGAGCCACTTGCCTTGGTGTAGGAGCAACCCTGCCTTGACAACCTGATAAATTTGGATCCTCTGTTGGTGAGTACCATTGACTTGTATGTCCACTATCTGATCATTGGATTCTTGTTCCATGCATTCATGGTTGAGATCTGTTGGTTTCAGTTGTTCTACGACCTCTGAGGTGTCCAATAATGGTGAAAAATAGGGCCGAAGGAGGTCCACATTGAACACTGGGTGCAAGCCAAGGAAGGGTGGAGTGTTGATCTCAAAATCATTTCTACCCATAGCCCTTGTGATAGTGTAAGGCCCATAGCTAAGTGGGTGGAGCTTCCTATGGGGCCCTATAAGACGCTCTTTCTGCAAATGTAACCAGACCTTATCTCCCACCTGAAATTGGTGCGGTACCCTGTGTTGATCATGGTGCTACTTGTACTTAGCATTGGATTTCTACAAAATCTCATGGACCTATTGGTGGATGTGGTGAATCCACTTAATGAATTTGGTGTCTTTTCCAGTCTCAGACTGAACATGGGAAGAGTCTTTCTATGTGGTTGCAAGAGGTAGTGCAACATCAATGGGAACCAAGGGTTGGAATCCAAGCCCCACATAAAATGGGATATGGTCAGTGGAGCTATGGAGAGCCCTGTTGTAACTGTGTTGAACAAAGGGGAGACTTCCATCCCATGTATGTAGATGATTAGAGTTGTATATTCACAGGATGTGTACAATCATCCGATTGACGACCTATGTTTGGTCATCGGTTTGGGGGTGGAAAGAAGTGGATTTGGTGATCTTGGTGTCTAACAATGACCAGAGAATTGACCAAAATGTGTTGAGAAACTTGCTGTCCTAGTCGAAGATTATGGTCTATGGTATCCCAAAATGGACCCACACTCATTCGAAGAAGATATTGGTAGTATCTTCCGATGTGATGTTCTTCTTGCGATTTGTGAGGATGGCCATCTTCGAAAACCGATCAACTACCACAAATACACAATAATTTTTTTGCTTGGTGGATGGAAGGCCAGACATGTAATCCACCAAGATGGATTCCCAAGGATTCTCAAGAGTAGGAAGAGGGGTGTATAAGCCTTGCTTCTTGATGGCTGACTTGGAAATGGAATTGGCAGTGCAAGATATGATATACTTGATGACGTCCTGTCGAAGTTTTGGCCAATAAAACTGGTTCTGTGGAATGACCACAATTTTCTCCACACCAAAATGTCCTACCATCCGAATGTAGTGAGCTTCCCAAATCATCTTTGCACACTCACTTGCAGTAACACAGAGATGGCCCAGATGGCATAACAGTCCATCCTAAATGTGAAAATTGGTGACATTCACGCCTGTACCCAAGAGCTGATAGGTGGTGGCGAAGTCCGGATCTTGCTCATAAAGTTAGGGCCACTCAAATGCCTCATGTCCATAGGAATGGAGCATAGTGGTGAGTGCAACCATGGGAGGTCGAATGAGGTAGTCAACGACATGATTTGTGCTTCCTGTCTTATACTTGATGTTGAGATGGAACTGTTGCAGGTAGGTGGACCACTTCTAATGGAGGTCATTTTGCAACTTCCCCTGTGTCTGTATGAATTGCAGAGGCTTGTGACCAGTGTGGATGATTGTCTCCTTTCGCAGAATGTAATGTTTCCATTGACGACAAGCTTGTACAATGGAATACATTTCCTTGTCATAGGTGGGTTATTTACGGACAATATCTAAGAGTGTCTCACTATGGTATGCCACCAGATGACCATGCTGAGTGAGAACTGTGCCTACAACATAGTCATATGCATCCGTCTCAATCTCAAGAGGTTGTTGTAGATCGGGAAAGGAGAGTAATGGAATTGAGCACAAGCGATGCTTCAGATCATCAAATGATCATTGTCATTCCTTCCCCCATGAAAAATTTTCCCTACCACCTCCCTTGGTCACTAGGCTAAGGGCCCATGCAATATGGGAGAATCCCAACACAAACCATTGGTAGAAGTTGGCCAATCCCAAGAAGCTCTGAATCTCGATTAGTGTGGTCGGGGTTGGTCAGTCACGAATGACTTGGATCTTAGTTGGATCAACATGTACCCCATGCTCATCAACAATGTAGCCTAAGTATTCGACCCTGTTCATGCAAAAGGATCATTTTTCCAAGTTTGCATATAGCTTGTGTTGTTGCAGAGTGCTCAAAACCTGTTGAATATGTTGCATGTGCTCCTCCCAAGTTTTGTTGAATATGAGGATGTCATCCAAATATACCACCACAAAGGAGTTGTTGAAGGGTCTCAATACATCATCCATCAACCTCATGAAAGTGGATGGTGCATTTGCTAAGCCAAAGGGAATGACCAACCATTCGAAGAGACCTTCTTTAGATTTGAAAGTTGTCTTCCATACATCATTTGGTTTGATGGTAACCTGGTGGTAGCCAGACTTTAGGTCAATCTTGCTGAAGAACTTGGCCCCCTTGAGTTGGTCAAGAAGGTCATCAATTTTGGGAATTGGGTACCGATTCCTGACTGTGATTTTGTTTAAATCTATGTAATCAATGCAGAGCTGCCAGGTCCCATCCTTCTTCTGGACTAGTACAATCATGCTTCTGCAAGGGGAGGAGTTAGGTCTGATGTGCCCATTTTGTAGAAGATCTTGGATCTGATGCTTGATTTTGTCATTTTCCATCAGCGAGCTATGATAGACTATTCCATTAGGCAGAGGTGCACCAAGAGTTATATCAATTGGATGCTTGACTTGGCAATGTGTTAGTACCCTGGTGGGTGAGGAGATTATGTCTTTGTACTCTTCCATGATCTCATTCCCTTTCTTCTGCTACAAAGAGAGGCTCTGTGTATAGGCCAAGGATATGGTGGTGACCTTCTGCTTACTGTGAGCATGGATCACAAATAAGACAAACTTCTCGGTCTGTGAAATGACCTTACTGCATTGCTTAGCAAATATTAAAGAAATAGTCCTAGGTGACGCTACCTCTGGTATGCTATACAATTGTCTACCCAAAGTAATAATAATACTGTGGGGTCTAGACTCATACACAACATGATGCTTCCACAAATATGGGTGTCCTAAAAGAAAATCACAAACTTCAAGGGGAGAAATATCACACAATACCTCATCTTTGAAAGGTTTGATGTCGTAGTCAGATGAAGTTGTTGGATGACACATAGATATCTTCCTTGGCAAAGCCAACCAATGGTGTAGGGATTCAAGTGAGGTGTCGTCATCGGGTCCAGCTGCTTGATGACCTCTACTAAGATTGGTTTCTTCTTACTACCGCTATCGACAATGAAATGAAGTGGATCCCCCTTTACCCACATTTGTGAGTGAAAGAGGCATTCCCCTTCCTTTGTTTCTTCTGGTTCGCTTGGCTTGACTTTCGTGGTAGAGACAATTGCATTGGGTTCAACATCGATAATATGCTTCCCTCCTTATGGATTTGATTCAGAGTCATAGTCATCCTCTGACTCAGAATTCTTCAGCTTGACCATGATTGACTGCTTGGAGTGGCATTTTTCGGTGTTCTGCCAAGGGATTTTATAGTATTCACACCATTTTCCCGTGTCCTTATTTGTCTTCTCATTACCCTTCTTATGTTGCAGCTTGGACTGGTTGTCCTGAGAGTGACCATCTTCGCTCTATCCCTTGTTGTGTGGGTTGGGGCCACCTTTGCCTTGGTTCAGACGTGAGGAGTTTGCATATTCAAATTCTTGCTTCTTCTGCTTAAATTTCTGCTTGATCTTGATAGCATATCTATAAGTTGTACCCAAAGATGCGATGTCCAGAAAATCCATTTCAGTTTGAATGTATCTATGCAAACAACCGTGTTATTTGAGCACCAGATGTCACTTAGAGTCTTTGATACCCAATTTTGTACACAGGTTATGGAAAATATTGGTGAAATATGGTACTTCCAGGTCCCTTTCCTGATGCAGGGTGGTCCATCTAGTGTACTGGTCCTCATAGCTTCCAACAGGGTACTACTATTCTTTAATGGCATCTCAGAAGGAATCCCATGTAGGGGCGACCACAAATATTCCATATTCCTCTATGGACCTTTGCTCAAAGTAAGTATCCCACCAGCCCTTAACATGGGGGACGACCTTGAGGAGTGCAAAAGTAATATTTTCCGTATCGAAAAAATTGTGGACCGAAAAATACCCTTCGAGCAGATTCAACCATTTATCTACAACATCCACATCTATTAGTCCTTCAAATAATGAAATATCAAAATTTACATGTACCTTGAAAGGGGTTGCATGGCCGCTTGATGAAGATGCTTCTCATGTGGGCGGTTGCTGAAGGATCTACATAAAGTTGTCCATCATTTCGTTCCTTTGTCGTGCAATGGATTCCTTGAGCAACATTTTAAAAGGATCTCTTGCTCCATCGTCTTTATTTTCATACCCCATGGGTTGTTGTTGGGCTCGATGTGATCGATCTTGCAAAGGCTCGACTGGTTCGAGTCCCAACTTCTTGTATCTAGATCTAGTCGGGGACATGCACAAAGAAAAATAAATGAAGAGTTGACCACTCTAATACCACTAATTGGGATTAGGAGCGACACAAACTGATTAACAAAATGAATACAATAAACACAAAGATACTAAGAACAACATAGATATCCAGTGAACAATATATTCTATTGAATAAATGAAATAGGTTGAAATTGTAAAACTACAGAACTGAAACAACTTGCTCGAATGGTGGTAGCTATCTCTGAGAAGAGATGTGTCTTCTATTGCATCCGTCTGAGAAGAATGATTACAATGAGGCTCTAGAGGTCTTTTTTAACATTACTCATGAATTCCCAAACCATAGACATCCAAAAACCTAACCCTAGGAGGTGAAACGCCAAAAGTCATGTGGGCCCCGATGGGTAAGTTGGTACCTCGAATTTACGGGGTCGTAATTTTTGCATACGATCTCTGTTTTAGGCGCATGATATCCCATTGGAAAGGTCTTTTCAATAACTACACATTACACCGTCAAACTCTAACTTTGTTAACATTTTTACTGTGGAAATACAAAAAAAATTGTTTAGGGCCCCAAAATGGCCTTGGAAGTACATAAAGATGTGTTGACATGAAAACATCCAAAATAAGCCAGTTGGATTAGGTGGGAGGCCACCAGTATCCACCTGGAATATGTGTAGGGCTTCAGAAAACCCCAAAAGTGTAGAAACCCCAATGACAAAGAAGTACAAAAGAACGCACTGAAATAAAAATTGTCAAGAGGAGCTAGTTGGAATAGGTGGGTGGCCACCAATATCCACCTGGATCAACCTCCTACATTATGGTTACAAAATTACTACACATTTCTTCTTGTTAAGGATTTGGGCATTTCAACACTACAGTATTCTTCAGTTCAGAGTAAACTCCACAGGAGAAAAAAAAAAAAATTGGATCTTGTCGGCAACATTATTTGACCCCTATCCCATTAGATTCCTCACTTTTCCTTGATTGCGGTCATACCTATCATTTTCCAGAAAAATGTTTTTCCCATGGACCCGAACCCCTCCTAGCCCCCTTATTTGGGCCTTACCCCATTGGATTCCTCTTTTTGTCTTTATCATCATGATACACTTCGCCCATAACCCATTTTCTGTGTGGTCCCACCCATCCCTCTCTGTATTTCCCCTTCATCATGGCCCACACCCATATCCAAGACTTAGAATCCCGCTTCAATTCCTTGTCCTCTTCTTTCACAGAGACCCAGTAGGAAGTGAGGTAGATCAGTGTCAATATTTCCACCATAAATAAAAACATGCATTCCTCCATTGACGCCAAAATGGAAACCATCAAACATGACCTCTCTACCCAACTTGCATCCTTCACTAGCATGATCTACGCCAAGATGACTATCCCTTGCAGACCTTACCTCCTCTGGACCACCTTTTCACCCTGAAGGTGAAACTTCCTCTAATTCCTAGATGTTTCAGCCCCATCACTTCTAGCGTGACCTACGCCTTCTGTGAGTGGATGTGAACAAATTTGATGGCTCAGATCCCACTGGCTAGGTAACTCAAGTGGACCATTATTTATCTTTGTACGACATTACAAATGAGTTGGCCAAACTCTGGTATGGTGTTCTCCATCTAGATCAAGAACGTTGGAAATGGTGGCAATGGAGAAAAAATGGTCGCCAAGGGTATGTGTCTTGGACACAATTTGTTTCATATCTTTATCATTGCTTTGACACTGACACCAACCATTTAGGTTGTTTGAAAAACTTGAAACAATCTGTCCTAGTGGAAGACTTTATCGCTACTTTTGAGCGATTCGATTTCCTCACTGAGGGAATTTCTGGTGCTTTTTTCCGAGAATTATTTATCAGTGGCCTCAAGGATGAGATCTGTGCCCACGTCCTCATGGCTTGTGCTCACATTTAGGTGGAAGCTATTAAAAGAGCTAAGGAAGCACAACAATTTGTCTCTTCTCAAACCAAAAAAACCTCCATTCCTCGACCTAAGCCAATAACTCCCCCCCCTCCTTCCATTCCACTAAAGATCCAAAAATTGATCTGAGAAGAAATGGTTGAAGGCCAACTCAAGGGCCTTTGTTATAATTGCGATGAAAAATATTTTCCTGGGGACAAGTGTAAGGAACAAAATCTTTTTATGGAAATATTTGAGGATGTTTTTGAAGAATATGTCAAGGATTCATCTGTAACCGAGTCACCTGAACACATTGACATGAGCCCACCTTCTGACCCTCCAGAAGTTCAACTAGTAATTTCCATGAATGCTCTCACTAGCTTCTCTGGTCCCAAAACCCTCAAGCTAATTGGTTACATTAATCATTGGAAGGTCATCATCCTAGTTGACACTGGAAGCACCCATAATTTTATTCATTGCCACATTTCCCAAGAAACTAATTTCTATATCCGAGTAGTCAATAAATTTCAAATCATAATTTCCAATGGCGGGTCCATGAAATGTGGGGGGCATTATGAAAATGTGTGTCTCCAAATTGGTCAGTACCACATGAAATCTAATACGTTTTCTATCGACATGGGTGGTTTTGATATTGTATTGGGGACCGAATGGTTAAGGACTCTGGTCCCCATTCTCATGGACCTTAAGGAATTAACCATGCAATTCAACTAGGAGGGCCAAAAATATAAGTTCCAAGGAATAAATTTTGATTCCCCTGAGATCATCAGTTACCATCACATGGAAACACTCCTAAAAAAAATTCATTCTATCATTATTTCACAACTCCATTCCATTAACGCCACAAAGACACCCTCTATGCCTCCTGACCTCCAATCTGTCCTCTCCAAACATCAAGTTATTTTTTACACTCCCCAGGGACTTCCACCTTCCTGTAGTGTTCATGATTATTCCATTCCCCTTGTTCCTGACAACCTGCCTCCAAATGTTCATTTGTATCATCATCCCTTTTCCCAGAAAAATGAAATGGAGAAACATTTTCAAGAATTGCTTGCCATAGGCATTATCCGTCCTAGTACTAGGCCCTATTCTTCTCTTGTGGTCATGGTACTTAAGAAAGAAGACTCTTGGCACACGTGTCCTGATTTTCACGCCCTCAACAAACTCACCATCAAAGACAAATTTCCCATTTATGTCATTGATGATCTCTTGGATGAATTAAGTGGTGCTCAGTTCTTTACTAAACTTGATATTCGTTCTAGCTACCACCATATATGTATGAAAGAGGCTAGCATCCCTAAGACTGCATGTCAAACTCATGAGCTCCACTATGAGTTCTTGGTCATGCCCTTTGTCTTGTGTAATTCTCCCTCCACTTTCCAAATCCTCATGAATCATGTCTTCCATCCTTTTCTCCGTAATTTTTTCTTAGTTTTCTTTGATGATATTCTCATCTATAGTAAAATTTGGGCATCCAATATTGCTCATGTGGATCGAGTTCTTCATCTACTATCTTAGCACCAACTTTTCCTCAAAAAATCTAAATGTTCTTTTGGAGCCTCGAAAGTCGAGTACTCGGGTCATATTGTTTGCAAGGCAGGTGTCAGGGTGGATCCTAAGAAGATTGAATCTATGAAGGATTGGCCTCGCCCCAAGACTCTCAAAAGATTGCGTCATTTTTTAGGTTTAACATGTTACTATTGCAAGTTTGTTAAGAATCATGGAAAGATTGCAGCCCCTCTCACTGCTCTTCTTAAAAATAAATCTTTCACTTGGACTTCCACAGTTGATCATGTCTTTTAAGCCTTGAAAGTGGCTATGTGAACCACTCCTGTTCTGGCCCTTACCGACTTCACAAATACCTTTGTCCTATAATGTGATGCTTATGGGAGAGGAATTGGAGAAATCCTTATGCAAGATGATCGGCCTTTGGCCTTTACCAGCAAACAAGTGTCAAAGTGACATTTGGGCCAATCAATATATGAAAAGGAAATGTTGGTTATTCTGCATGCAGTGGACCTTTGGCGCCCTTATCTATTAGGGAAACACTTCCAAAGTAAGACAGATCATCAGAGCCTCAGGTATTTTCTAGAGCAACGTCCTTCATCCCATGAGCAACAAAAATGTGTGACTAAGCTATTTGGATATGATTATGAGATCATTTACAAGAAAGGAAAAGACAATGTGGTTGTTGATGCTCTTTAAGAAAATATGAAGATGAAGGGTACATTTTTTCCCTCTCTTTCAATTTACCAGATTGGCTCCAAGCTGTTCACCAGGAATGGCTACAAGATCCCAAAATTCCATGTCTGATCCAACAATTGCAAGCCAATTCTCTAGTTTCCACTGGGTACTCTTGGCACAATGATGATCTTCACTATAAAGGCCATCTGTATTTAAGTAAATAGTCACAACTTAAATCCACGAAGCTTTTTGAGCTTCATGCTGCACCCACATTGAGGCACTCAGGGTTTACCAAAACTTATGACCGGGTCAAATGCTCTTTTTTATGGGAGGGTATGAAACATGATGTTCTCACTTTTGTGGTAGAATATGATGTCTGTCAATGAAACATGGGAGAAAAATTAAAAGATCCTAGAAAACTAATTTTTTTTTTTATTCCACTCATTATTTGGATGGATATCTCGATGGATTTCATTGTTTGATTACCTAAATCGGGAAATAAGTCAGTGATCACGGTGGTATTTGATCATCTTTCCAAGCATGCTCATTTATGTGCTCTTCAAGACTCATTTACCACCTCCATAGTGGCTCAATTTTCTTGGATCATGTCTTCAAGCTTCATGGCATGCCTCATCCTATTTTTTCTGATTGAGATCCCACTTTCACCAACAATTTTTGGCAAGAACTATTCAGGCTAAAGGGAACCCAATTGCATCTCAACACCACCTATCATCCCTAGAATGATTGATTCGGATTTTATGAGCATAAAGAAATGAATATAGATTATTAACAGGTTCTTAACACAAAATAACAGAGATACAGTAAAACTGGTTTTCTATTCAATAACGAAATAAGTTGAAACTGTAAAATGCAACAGAAACATGCTTGCTAGAATGGTGGCGGATTATCTCTGAGAAGAGATGTGATGGCTACACGCATTTGCCAAAAGAAAATTACAATGAGGCTCTGAAGGTATTTTTACAATAAACAAGAATTCCAAAGACATCCAAAAACCTAACCCTAGGAGATGAAGCGCCAAAAGTCATGTGGGACTCATTTAGGTAAGTTAGTACATCAACTTCCCAAGGTCGTAACTTTTGCATACGATATCCGTTTTAGGTGTGTGATATCCCATTGGAAAGGTATCATTGAGGAGATTCATTTTTGGAGCTCAATCATTCCTTTAACCATCATTGAGGAGATCGATCCTGAAAATCCTTCATTTAGGCCATCAAAATGGCCCCGAAAGTTAAAACTGCTAAAAATGATAATTTGCCAAAATTGTCAGAAAATTGTTTTGAGCCAGTAGGAAGAAATGGTCCCCATTGCATTGAGGTCCCCCATTAGATGAGGAAATTTCTGCTGAATTTGGCCCCAAGTGAGCTACTTGCCTTGGTGCAGGAGCTTCCCTTCTTTGATGACTCGATAAAGTTGGATCCTTTGTTGTCGAGTGCCCTTGATGTGTGTTTCCACAATCTGATCATTGGATTCCTGTTGTATGCAGTTGGGGTTGAGCTCTGTTGGTGTCAGTTGTTCTGCTACTTCTGAGGTGTCCAATAATGGTGGGAAATAAGGGCGAAGGAGATCCATGTTGAACACTGGGTGCAGGCCAAGGAAAGGAGGAATGTTGAGCTCAAAAGAATTATCCCCCACGGCCTTGGTGATAGTGTATGACCCATAACAGAGTGGGTGAAGATTTCAATGGGGTCCTGTAAGGCGTTCTTTCTGCAAGTGCAACCAAACTTTGTCGCCCACCTGGAACTTATGTGGCACCTGATGTTGATCATGGCACTATTTGTACATGTCATTGGACTTTTGTAGGATATCGTGAACCTGTTGGTGGATGTGAGGGATCCACTCAATGAACCGAGTGGCTTTGTCAGCTTCAGTTGGAGTAGGAGATGAGTTGGTCGAGGTGGCTGCAAGGGGAAGTGCAACATTTATGGGACCCAATGTCTAGAATCCCAAAACCACCTGAAAGGGGTTGTAGCTGGTTGAGCTATGCAGGGCTAGATTGTAGATATGTTGGACATAAGGAAGGCTCTCATCCCATGTGCGAGGGTTCTTTGAATTATACATGCGAAGGATATGCCTAATCATTCGATTTACAATCTCGGTTCGACCATTTTTCTAGGGGTGGAAGGCCATGGATTTGGTGAGCTTGGTGTCCAGTAGTGACCATAGGCTCAACCAGAATGTGATGAGAAATCAACTATCTCGATCTGAGACAATGGTTTGTGGGATTCCAAAATGTACCCAGACTCGTTCAAAGAAGAGCTTGGCAGTGGCCTCTGTTGTGATGCTCTTCTTGCAGGCAACCATAACTCCATATTAGAAAATCGATCAACAACCACAAAAACACAGTAATTTCCCCTCTTGGTGGAAGGGAGGCCCGACATGTAATCCATTGAGATGGATTCCCATGTCCTGTAAGGAGTAGGAAGAGGGGTGTACAGGCCCTGTTTCTTAGTGGTTGGTTTAGCAATAGCGCTGGCAGTGCAGGACCTGATATACTTGTTGACCTCCTGTCGAAGTTTCGACTAGTAGAAATGTTTTTGTAGCATCGCCATTGTCTTTTCGACGCTGAAGTGTCCTTCCACCTAATTGTAGTGGGCTTCCCAGATCATCCTCGCTCGCTCACTTGATGGAACATAGATATGGCCCAGATGACACAACAACCCATCCTGAAGATGGAAATGATCGACAACTGCATTTGCATCCAACATTTGGTAGGTGGTGGTGAAGTCAGGGTCTGTCTCATAGATTTGGGGCCATCTAGATGTCTCATGGCCACAAGAGTCTAGCACCATGGTGAGTGCCGTGACTGGCGATCTACTAAGGCAATCAGTGATGCAATTGGTGCTTCCTATTTTATACTTGATGTTGAGGTGGAATTGCTGCAAGTATGTGGAACACTTTTGATGCTGGTCATTCTGTAATTTTCCCTGTGTATGCATGAACTACAGTGGATTATGATCAGTGTGGATGACTGTCTCCTTCCCAAGAATGTAATGTCTCCACTGGCAGCAAGCTTTCACAATGGATTACATTTCTTTGTCGTAAGTAGGGTACTTACGGATAGTATCTAACAGTGTCTCACTATGATAGGCCACAGGTTGGTCGTGTTGAGTGAGAACGACGCCCACATTATAGTCTGAAGCATTTGTCTTGATATCAAAGGGATGTTGCAGGTCTGGTAGTGAAAGTACTGGGGTTGAGCACAAGCGCTGCTTCAAATCATTGAAGGCTTGTTGTTGGGAACAGCCCCACGACACAAATTTCTCCTTACCACTATTAGAATATAGAAGATGGTGTGCTCGTTTTACCATTGACGATACCTTCGTCACCCAAACATAGGCCGAAGCCTCCCTCCGAGCACCTTAACCTTGATTGAGAATTCCTCCAGAAGCAAACCATAGGCTAGATAGCCAAACAAAGAGTAGCGCATCTCTCCCCAAGGATAGCGCAACACAAAATACTGATCAGATAGTCCCAAACGCTAGCCAAGAGATATTCAAGCCAAAATTGAGAACTTGCTGCTACTACAACTGCACCATCTCTTCCTCCAAACCTGCGCACAAGACTGCAATTGCAGTGTGCACCAAATTGCAGAACTGCAATTCTGAGATGTTGTCAAATGAGAATTGGTGCCCTGTATTTATACTGGTTCTGTCAGATTTGTTGGGGCCAACTTCTCCTTATGGATAGTGTCTGTTCAGTATATTATTATTATTTCTGGCTGACTTCTTCTCTTGGAGGCTAATAACCTAATATAAATTATCTTCTTGAGCCGACAAGGCTTCTAGGGTTATTAGCCAACTCATTA
>SNQJ01S0016959.1:89715-116442 GCA_010110895.2 Picea sitchensis
TGCAATACCTCTGCATACTCACACCGCGTCGATATCCTCCACAACTCAAGTTCTCTGTCTGATCATCATCGTGACTCTTTAGCTTCTCTGGCCGTTTTTCCACTCGTTCAGCATCACTGTATGTTATGCTGAGATTCCTCAGCCTCTCTGGCAGTTGAGACTCTTCGTCTTCTCTGTGACAGTCGAGCTCACCTTCTCTATTCCGGTTACAAGATTCAATGCGCATCCAGCTGTCAATCACCTCCACAAGCATCTTCATCCCTCTTGAATATTCCCAGAGACTCTTCATCTCCTCTGTCAATCACCCCGAAGTGTCTTTGAGTCCTCTGACAGAAACCATCAGTGGTTTCTAGCAGTTACACTATGATGTGCAACAGTATCCCTTCGATTATGCTCAGATTCACCTGCATCATTGGAATTACTCTGATGGGTTATTGTGTTATTTACCTATTTCACACTTTCGCAATTCGGAGATTCTGTGATGAGACATCTTGAGTCTCCATGTCACGAGTTTCTAAGCTCCGAAACAGATCTTTTCTACGCTGGCTCCGTCCTCTATATGATCATGGCCACGACCAAGCGCTTATGCAAAAAGTCCTTTTCACGAATTCGCATTTCATGAATCTAGAGATGAGGCATCTCGACTCTCCAAGTTGCGATCCCCGAAACCCCGAGATGGAGCTGAGATCAACGGTCCACAATCTCGATGAATCTACGATCTAGATCTCATCGTGAATTCGCATCTCGCGATTCCTTCGATGGAGGTCCTTGTCACTCCAATTTGCGATAGGAAAAACTCCGAAATGAAGCTTAGATCAACGGTCCACGATCTCGATGAATCTACAGTTGCGACTAAATCGCGATTTCGCATATCGCGATTTCAATGGTCATATTTCTTGCCTCTCCAAGTCGCGAGTCGTGAAACTCCGAAATGGAGTCGACGGTCCAGATCACACCTTGATCTGATGGCTGCGATTAAATCACGATTTTTCATATCGCGATTTCAATGGTCATATTTCTTTCTTCTTGAAGTCGCGAGTCACGAAACTCCGAAATGGAGTCGACGGTCCAAATCACACATTGATCTGACGGCTGCGATTAAATCGTGATTTCGCATATCGTGATTTCAATGGTCATATTTATTTCCTCTTCAATTCACGAGTCACGAAACTTCGAAATGGAGTCGATGGTCCAGATCACACCTTGAGCTGACAACTACGATTAAATTGCGATTTCAATGGTCATCAAGAATTGTAAATGGGATCTGACGATAAAAAATGTTTCTTCTCCTCCCGAGTAGTCCTGATCAACACTTGATCTGACATTCATCAAGAATTGTAAATGGGATCCAACGATCAGAAATGCTACTTCTCCTCCCGAGCTTACTTTGTTTCGCTTACTCTGATCTTTCCATTGATGATCTGCCAACAATCCGCTGCAGCGTCTTCTCATAATGCCCATCTATTTCATACTTTTTGTACTCATGCCATCTTCACTGTTGTACTTGCCATCAATGACAAGTATACAAGCATGCGCTGTCTGTTAATTATTTGCCAACAAGAGTTTCTCCTCATAGAATCCCACAGTGATTCTGCTTCTCTTAATGAACTGAAACCAGAATTCTAAGTGCACTCTAGCACCTTCTCAATGCCCTCATGGCAGAGCTTCCAGAATCCTCAGTGATTCTGATCTCTCCTTGAACTCACAATGGAGTTCTTCCTCAATGCAACCTATGCATCTGCTCAATTCCCTCCTGGAAGAGCTTTATAGAATCCCGCAGCGATTTTTTCTTCCACTGTGTCTTCCTCTACATAGTCTTGCCTCAAAGGTGTTCAACAACCTTGAGGTATTCCTCTGAGTCAATGATTTCAGTTGGTGTTCCCTCCTAGAACGTCTTTGTCCAAATTCCGCAGAATTGGAAGTTCTCTCTAAGAACTAACTATCAAAACCCACAGTGTCCTGTCATGGCCTCTTGGCATGAAGCCTCAAAGAACTCCAACCTGAAATCAAAAAACTCTACAGATAGCAGAACCTATCTGTCCCTTTAAATGCGCATCTACAACATACATTCACATTATAAATAGAACACACATAGACATTCACACAACACAGACAATATGCAGGAAAAAATGCTTTGGTTTGTATTAATATCAAATGCCTCCTTTACAAGGTGTTCCTGAGCTCAAACTTTGACAAAGTCTCATCTCCTCCTCTCTGATCTCTTCTATAACTCTTGCTGCCTACCCAAAACAAGATCAAAGATCTTTTACATGAGGGGGCTCTTCGAGCTCTACCCTCCATCCTTACCTACCCTATTCAATTACATTAACTCTACAATTGAATGGGTTGTCTAGTCCAGATTGGAGCTAGATCTCATCCTTACAACCATTAAAGCCTATATACATCTAAAGCCTGCATATAGGCACAAATTTTTGTCTCTAACATCCTTACAAACATTAAATGTGCTTGATTCAAATTCAAAATTTGAATATGAGAGGGTTGCGCCTCTCCTCCTCATTGAATGCATGCGCTGAGTGGGTTGGCTGGCTGGCACATGGATGGCTTGGGAGAGATTCTCTTGCATCATACTCCTTTGCTGCAAAAATTCATGAGCTCCTGCTCATGATCTCTCCACCCTAGTTGTTGAAATCCTCCTGGATCCCAAACAACTCTTTGGAGCTGTCTCCCTGCTCCATCTCTCTATTGTTGTTGCTGCTACTGTTGTTGCCTTGTTGCTGTTGTTGTCTCGCTTCTGCTCAAATTCTCATCACTGGTAGTATCTTGTGATGACTTCAACATCAGCTTCCTGATCTATTCGATCACTTCATCTAGCTACTGTCCTAGCTGGATTTGTTCATGCAGTCTCCCCTGCTGCAATTTATTTCTGCAGATGGGAAGATCACCATGATCTCCCATGCCATCTTCTTCATCTCCTGTGGCCTTAGCTTGCCACCCTATTGCAGATTTAATCTATGCAACCTTCTTATTGTACTGTTTCTCGGATTCTCCCTTTGACAGTGTTTCTACTGCCATCTCTCTTGCTGGTATGTCTCCAGCTTCTTCCAGTTTCTCCTCGGCCTGGAAATCTCCTGCATCAGTTTCCAACCTCATCTGTTGGATGTGCATTCTCTGCACCTCTACCGTTCTCTCCAAGGTTTCAATCTACTCCCATAGATCAACAAATCTCATGTTGTCTGTCTCTTCTTCTTCTGCTTCTGCAAGCTTCAATGCTACAGTTTTTTCAGCTTCCTAGCTGAAAATATTGAGCCATTCCTCGGAATGTTCTTCTTCTTCTTTTGCTTAGGCAGCCTTTAACATTTACTCCAATGCTCTGATAGTCGCAGATGGATGTCCTTCTGTTGTTTCATCAGTAACACACGCTCTCGCCTTAATTGGTCTATGTGGCAAGAATATTTCAATTCCTCCAATGGTCAGAATTCTCTTTTGATCCTCCTGCTGGATGGTGCAAGTTTTTAACTTGTCATCATATTCATTCACATGGCCTATAAAACCACCTAAATATTCACTTGTTAGCACTCCTTGCTGATATAAACTCACTCTTGAGTTCATGAGACTCTCACATGGCCTCATTTTCTCTCCCTTTCCCACCTGGCAATATGGGATTCCTGCCCTGCCCTCCTGGCAGTCTATGAGATCCTTCGATCCCATCTCATTTCCCATTTGGAAATCTATATTTCCCTCCCTGTCCTCCTGACAGTCTATAAGATACTGTAGTTATCTCATCTCATTTCCCTCCTGGAAATTGGGAATTTCCGTTCTGCCCTCTTGGCAGTCTTTGATATCTTTAGCTAATCCCATGTCATCCTCGCTACTGAGGTTTCTCCCGTCCTCTGTTTCACACACCTGAACCATTTTCTCCTTTAGTCTGTTGAGGTTTTCAGCATGCCTCAACCATATTTTCAACAACCTCTATTGTCTTTTGGCCATCAATGCCCTGACTGGCCATTTTTCTTTCGTCCTCATGGGCCATTCATACACCCATTATGACCTTGTATCCTGTTGCACCCACAGTGCAAGTTCATCCATCCTTGCCCTGATCTTGTCAAGATATTTATCCCTTGTGGCGTTCTCCTGATGTTGGTGGTTGTTGTTTCCACCGTGTGCATGACCTTCAGTAGTCATTCTACCCGCTATCTATCTGTCCTCCTGATAGATCTGCTATTGTCACTCTGCAACCCTGAGCATTCCCATCATTTCATTGTAGTCCTCCTAACTGTCTTTCTATACTACTGCTTACCTGCAAACAATCATTAGAGAATTTCCAGTACTCTGTTTTCCTTTGCCTGTCTTTGCAAGATACCTCTGATACCACAATTGATGCGCATCAGAGTATCTTCTTTCCTACTCCCTCTACCTAAAATATACAAATAGAGTCTAGCTATGATACCACAATTTACGTAGACCCCCAAACCCTCGGGTCGAGGTCTACGCAGGATTATTCAAAAACCTCCTCGAGCCAAAGTGACTCCTTTGATTCCCTACTGAAACCTCAAATATTTGATCCACAGGTCCTTCACCTCCACACGACCTTCAAACATGACCGCGATCTTTTCCCGCAAAGTAATTTCGGGTTTCGAGACTTCCTGGGTCCTTATGTTGAGAACCTCTGCCTTCTCGATCCCCTGATCCCCGAAATGCTGAAATGCCGAAATAGCACTCAACGACGATTAGCCCCCTGGGCCATATATTTGGTCCATGTGACCACTCTTCATATGACCGCAATCTTCTTGGGATTCATCGACACAAAGCGCCCAACTTCCTATCCTCAAGACTTCCGAAAAGTCGATTTTAGGAATGCTGAAAATACCTGTGTCCTGGCTTCCTCCTCCTTTGGCGATTTTGGGTTTTCTGATGCTGAAATGCTCCGACCTTATGTCTATGGGATCCCCAGAATGCCAAATCCCAAAATCCCGATATCAAGTGTGGCCACAGCCTCACTCTCCTCTATTTCGCATTTCGCAATTTCGGAGTTCTAATTGTCGAAATGCTTGATCCTTTGTCCTCGGAATTCCGAAGTTCCGAACTTTGAAATGACCATGAATACCTCAGATCTCCGCAACCCATTCTTTTCCTCAGCAGCTTCGGGTTTTCGCGTTTCGGGCTTTCCTGATGCAAGGCTCTTCTTCCTGTCCCTTCTCTCTAGACTTCTCGGTATCTGAAATATCGAAGTACCGATAAAACGTTTTCACTCCTGGCTAAGATCAATGGCTACGATCCACTCTCAAATCAATGTCCTTGATTCTTTCAGGGTCTCCATTCCTAAGATCCTAGATCCTATGTCCTTAGGATTTCCGAAATCCCAATATTCGGTATGCCGAAATATGGCTCTTGCCCTCGTGACCCGGCAATGCTCCTTCTCTGCCTTTGGGAATTCGCGTTTCAGAATTCCGCGACTCTCAACGCATCAAATATTTGTTGTCCTCTCGTACTCCCGATAGCCAAAATACCGAAGTACCGAAATCCTGAATCCTCCAGTTCTCCTCCTCTGAATAAGATCAATGAATCAAAGCCTCCCTTGATCCAATGGCTCAGATTCTTTCGGGATTCTATGGGTCAAGAGTTTTGAATTCTCACCCCTGCATCTTCTGGTAGCCGAAATACTGAAATAGTCCTTTTCAGGGATTTCCCCGAAATCTGAACTGTATGCACTTTTCGGGACTTCAGGATTCATGATTTCGTGAATCCTATGCGACCAATCCTTTGTCCTTCAACTTTCTAGTATCTGAAACCCCGATGTTCCGAAATGCGGATTCTCTGTGGGCTTCTGAATGTCTTCCACGCGTCCTCCCACAAACGGATGACCACGATCCTCTCGCTATTTTGGGACTTTCACTGTGAAGTGCCCCGATCTCTTTTCATCGGGATTCCTGAAATGCCGAATCCAAAATCTCTAAAATCCCAAATGCCTCTGTCGTTTCAAGATTTTAATGAGTCCCTACTCAGCTCATGTGCGATCTTAACTCACACACACCTTCTCCCAGATCTAATGATGGTCGACGATCTGTGCAAGATCTGACGGCTTAGATCTTCTTCTCCTATGCGCTCTCCTTCTGTCACTACCTGGACGTAAACCTGCAATGGTCCAGATCTTCTCTTCGGCCTGATCCGACGGAAGTTGTGCTCCCTCTTGTGAGCTTCTATTTCTTCTTGAACCTCGGAATAATTCAACTTATCAAAGATCTCATCCTTTGTCCCCACTACGAACCCTGTGAATTTGGGTCTCGCCTGCGTTCTAAGGATGTTTTCCCTCCTGAGCTTCCTCAGAATCAAACCCTCTAAAGGGTCTCCTTTCGGCCTCTACAACCTCTCGGCTATGGTCTGTGCATGAAATCACTCTCCCTCCTGAGCTTTATTCTCTTTGAATCCTCGAAGGATTCTTCGGCCTTTTCACTCCTTGTAGGTTTCTGCCCCTCCTGGACTTTACTTGCTCTAAACCCATGGAAGGATTCTTGACTCCTATACCCCTTGCAGAGTCTCTGCATGCATGAAGGTGCTATATGTCGTGAGTTTGTATGCTGCTCAGACCTCTAAGGGAATTCACCCTTTTTTCCTTCTCCCTCAGATGGAGAATCTGATGCCCTCTTGGCAGTCTCTTGCTCAAGAAACTCCTTGCTGAGTGTGCAGGGTTTTCAGCAACCCTATGAATATCCTCTCCTAGACTCTTCTTTGTTCTAGAACTCAAAAGAGTTCTTTCCTCTGCTCTCTTTGCACACCAACTCGATGCCCTCCTAGCAGAGTTTCTCCTCACATAATCCCACAGTGATTCTACTTCTCTTAATGAACTCAAACTAGAGTTTTGTTGTGCACTCTAGCACATGATCAATGCCCTCCTGGCAGAGCTTCCAGAATCCTCAGTGATTATGATCTCTCCTTGAACTCACAATGGAGTTCTTTGTCAATGCAACCCATGCATCTACTCAATTCCCTCCTGGCAGAGCTCTATAGAATCTCACAACGATTTTGTCTTCCATTGTGTCTTCCTCTACACAGTTTTGCCTCCAAGGTGTTCAACAACCTTAAGGTCTTCCTCTGAGTCAATGATTTTAGTTGGTGTGCCCTCCTAGCACGTCTCTGTCCAAATTCTGCAGAATTGGAAGTGCTCTCTAAGTACTGACTATCAGAATCCGCAGTGTCTATCATGCCGTCTTGGCATGAAGCCTCAAAGAACTCCAACCTGAAATCAAGGAACTCTACTGATAGAAGAACCTATCTGTCCCTATAAACGTGCATCTACAACATACATTCACAACATAAATAGAACACACATAGACATTCACACAACGTAGACAATATGCAGGAAAAACTGCTCTGGTTTGTATTAATATCAAATGCCTCCTTTACAAGGTGTTCCTAAGCTCAGACTTTGACAGAGTCTCGGATCCTCCTCTCTGATCTCTTTTATAACTCTTGCTACCTACCCAAAACAATATCAAAGATATTTTACAAGAGGGGGATATTCGAGCTCTTCCCTCCATCCTCACCCACCCTATTCAATTACATTAACTCTACAATTGAATGGGCTGTCTAGTCCAGATCGGAGATAGATCTCAGCCTCACAACCATTAAATCCTATCTACATCTAAAGCCTGCATATAGGCATGGATTTTTGGCTCTAACAACCTTACAAACAATAAATGTGCTTGATTCAAATTCAAAATTTGAATATGAGAGCATTGCGCCTCTCCTCCTCATTGAATGTGTGCGCTGAGTGGGTTGGCTAGCTGGCACATGGCTGGCTTGGGAGCGATGTTCCTGCATCATAAGCAGATGAGTGATAGAAGTGAACAAACTTATGAGAACCTCACAGAGAACCTAGAATTACAGAACTTAGAAGCGCAGATCCAAGAAGAAAAATAACATGCAGATATGCTACAGGCACAGCTGAAGGCCTTGACCCCAGTTGAAAGAATGAAGCGATTTCTAGAACAATGCACCACCCAACAACAAGTACACATGCTGCAAAGGAAAGTGATGGAAGTATCTCAACGACTTCAACCACTCCAAGAGAAAGAATGCCACCTGTTCATTGAATTTGAGAGATAGGTAGCCGAGCTTGAACAAGTTGTCATCACCGCAGAACAGTGCATGGAAGGACCAGTAAATGACACAGTGATCCAGGAGTTCACTGAGCAAGAGGTTGTCACACTACAATAGGTTGAAGTATCTTGGGCCAAGCTCAAGACATTCAAAGCAGAGTTGATCAGACCAGAGTGAATCGAGATGAGTCACAGGTGAGTGTTGGGGGCCTGTTGGCCCTTGAACAAGTTTTGAGGAACACTTGGTCATATTTGACCATTTTTGGACATCGACATCTTGTCAAATATGGAGCGCCAGGCGTAGCAAAGATCATGGGATCTTGGCCCACTTTTGGGGCCCTTTTAGGGTTTTGGGTTAATGTAATGGGAAATGGATGTTGGCCCATGGGTTTACCCATGTTTAGGCCTATGTTGTAAAGTATAAATAAGTAGCTAGGCAATGTAAGAAGAGTCGATGGCTTAGTGATAGTAATTAGATCTGTGTGATCGAATGTAAATGCTCTGTGCATGATTTTAAGAGGCTTGCAGGGATGTGTGCAAGTGTTGTAAGTCCAGAGTGCACGGATTGTAGGAAGGCTCCGTGCTAGATCTACTTGGGAAAGGAGGATCTGGCAAGGTGTGTGCAGATCTCCTATCCTATGTGGAGTACAAGTTGATATTTTTGCTATAATCGGATTGACCCAAGCTAATAAAGAAGAAGAAGAATTTGTGGACATAGCCCCAGGGTGGGGGTGAACCACGTAAACCTATGTGTCATGCTTTGTGTTGTTGCTTCCTTGTGTTTTCATTATCTTGCTAAGTGTTATGCCACAATTAGATATATTTTCTTATGCTTTGTGATTCACTATATGTATATGAATAGTATATATGATGTGTATGAGGATGCTTAGTGCTGATCTACAGGATATAATGTGTTTTGTTGTTGCTAAGCACTAAAATATATTATATTTGAGCAAGTACTATGATGTTTTATCTTATCTGCAGAGTACAATAAGGGTGAATAATGATGAATGAACGGTGCTAAGTGCTCTGTAAAGGATATAATCATGGATCTGTGTCCCAACTAAGGTTGTAGACACCTGAGTCTTGCAACCACCCCTACCTCTACCTCGGGTGAGACTTCATCTACTTCGCAGGTATTTCCGAAAGGGTCGGTAGTTAGGGCTTTGTTGGTGTGCTTTTGAGCATTGAACCCTAGGTCTGCCCCTATGCCAACATTGGTACTTGCATCAGGTAAGCCAGAAGGAAATCATTTATAAGACATGGTACCCGAATTAGTGATAAGAGTGGTTTTGTGAACATCTGCCCCTTTTACCTTGATTTTCTTGCAACCCAAAAAAATTTCAAGTAAAGGCCTTAACTGTGACTCTACAACCTACTGCAAAACCATTTCCATACTGAGGGGAGGAAAAGGATTCCTCATAATGGCTTTCCTGAAAGTGCGAAAATTGATGCGATTTCTTATATGATCATTGTTCTTTGAAACAGGTACCCAATTGGAAACCCATTCATGGTAAACTGAAAAAAGAATCCCAACCCTTAAGAAAATTTTCAACTCCTTTTGAAAAGTTGCTTTAAATGTAGAATTAATAGGTCTTTGTTCCTGCATAGCTGGTTTCATGCCTTCCTTAATGGGGATAGAATTATGTATAAGACCAAGATCAAAACCACGAAGATCCTTATAAGTCCAAGTAGAAACCTTTTGAAATCCACCAAGTAGCTGGGAAAACCTCATTTCTTCTTTATCAGAACATTGGATACTTACCTTAACGTTCTTTGAAGATTCGAGTGCCCCAATTTTCAAGGAGATGGTTTCACCCACTTCCTTCGTAACTCCTCTTCTTTTTGTTTTTCTTTATTTCCTACATCACTTGACGAAAATGAACCCCTAAGAGGAGGCAATCCCTTAAGAATCTTGTTGTCTTCTATGGATGCCATTTCCCTATACTTAAGATGTTAATCTTGAATGAAAGCACAAATTCTCTCATCGTTAGGGAGGGCCTGCCAAGATTCTACATGGTCAGGGATATGTGGATGGTATAGAGATTGAAAAGAACAATTAGGCCTATGAGGCAAAGGTTGTTTATTAGGAGAAGATGAAAATACAACTAACCGATCATCCATTGTATTCAACTCCCTCTTAATATGAGTGATGTTGAAATATAAAAGGTTCGAGATAAGCTCCTAAATAGTTTGTTTGTATCGTTCCATAATCTTGTTGCTTGGAGAGCATATCTTACATATCAGGTTCACAACAAGCTCAGAATATCCAAAAACTGAAAGGTTACTACAACCAATATTATAGGCATTTTCAATGCCTAATAATAAATCTTTGAATTCAGTGACAGTGTTCATACAAGAAAACTCCAATCTATAAGATAATTTATGAATTTCCCTACAAGGGAAACTAAGACAATGCTATCCCCATTACCTTCATTAAAGCATGAACCATAAAAGTGCATGTGCCACATATCATCATCTAAATTTATTTGTTCCAAAGTAATATTATCCTCCTCAACAAAGATGGAATACACTCCTAGGTCCTCTTCGATATAGTTTACACTAGATTGTGGAACACTCTCTATGTAGGGTGAAATCCTTCCCTCTCTAAGGACTATAATGTTTTTACCATTTCGAGGCATGGATAAATGTGTCCCATCGAGTGAGAGGTATCCACCTGTTAAGGCTTTCTAATCTCTTCCCAAGATAATTGAGTAATTTATTACAGGCATATCAATTACCTAAATGTTGAGGGTTGACCTTATTTCAGGATGAGCGCATAAAACTAAGGTCACATCCTTAATCTCTCCTATGGTTGTTTGTTGTAGAATATTATAGGAGAGCATGCTTCTAGCATTTTCATTTTTACAAGACAAACCTAGCTCTTCCATAATAATATTCGACATCACACTTGGGCCCGAACCGCCATAAATGATGCAACAATGGGCAATATTATCCATAATATTTATAGAAATATAAAAAGGGGGATTTTTTACAGGGTATCTAAAGTTATGTACACCTACTTTATTTACAGATGAATCCTCTTCGTCTACCTCTTCAGAAATATTGGCTACAACAGAAGCTTTTCCTTCCATGAATTGTTTCAGATGCATCTGTTGTTCAAGGACGAAAACCATGTCTAGAAGGGTTGCATCTTCTTTGATGTTGACCAATTGATTCAAGATATTGTACTTGGAAGAGGGGAGAGGTAAATTTTTTCCTTGACTCGTAGGAACCTTAGGAACCTAAACAGTAGCAGGGTTTGAGGATGAGTTTGGGCTAAAAGAACTGTGGAGAGGCTCAAATTTTCCCTTGGGAGCATAGACTTTGTTCCTAGTGTTGATGACCATGACATCTTCTATATCTGCAAAATCTAGGACAACGATAGTAGCTTCTAGTCTCTTACTAAAGATCTTATCTCCAACACTCTTCTTTACCTCACATGTGGTTTCCTCATGGTGTTCCTCACAGAAGTTACACCAACTTCGAGGCAAGATAGCTTTAGGATGAAATTTGTTTTCAACCAGATTTCTAAAGTGGGGTGTAGAAGAGGATAAAGCTTCAGGGATGAAAGGGGAGATGGTTCCTTTCTTCTCATACACTATCATACGATTGTTCATATCTTGTACTAGTTGTAAAAGGGCAGACATGTATGTCTATCTAACCAATTATCCCTGGGGAAGACTTGTTCTTTGAAGTTGTTCTTCATACTCTGAACAAGTATGCAGAGCAGAATCGAGGTTATCAATGGATTTTTCCTCAAGCAATGCATTGTAGTAATGCATGAAAGTGGCTTGGTTCTGAGATCGAATGAGATCGGGGATTTGATTGTATAACTTGGTGAAACACAAATTGAAGGACTTGATGGTCTCACCATCTTTATAGGTGATGTTATTGTACTCCCTTAACTTCTCGGTTGGGATTTTAGATTGCCCATAAGTGGACTGAAACCAATATATTAACTCTTCCCAAGTAGATAGAATATTGGGAGGAAGGTCAAAAAAATCAACCAGAGCCTTTCCTGTGAAGGAATTGAAAAATAAGCAGATGAAAGTATCATTGTCATTGGCCCCTATCTTATGACAAGCATTAGAAAATTCCACCAGGTGTTTGTTTGAGGTGATAGTGTTATTTTCTGAAAACCTAGGAAGATTCTCTTTAAATTTAGGAAGTGGACGAGTAGCAGGTGCTAGGTTAAGAGGATAGGACACATGCCACAGTGTGGTTGTGGCATCTTATTCAAACTGGAAAAGCCCATAATTTTTAATGAATTTGGTGGGGTTTGTGGTAGATTGGATAGGGATATGGTGGCTATATAAGCTACCAATCACTGAAAAATATGAAGACTGATAAGAGGAAGCACTTCTAGTGGCACCAGAGACACCACTAGATGCCATCTTGTGGATGATAGATGAGGCAAAGAAAGACGAACTGGATGAATCAGACAAAGTTCTCCTTAGAGAACTTTGTTGGGCAGATAACACAACGTTCCTTCTTCCTATTTCAGCAATAGGATTGATTTCATGTGACAATCCTCTTCTTCTTCTAGAAGCACGAGAGTCTAAGGACATGAAAGAAAGGCCAAAACTAAAGAAACAAGAAGGTTAGTGTTGATATCTAGGTTGTCTATGTCTAACTTCCAATCATTCTTGAGAACTAATATCTCGTTCAATTGCTTCCCAAGAATGGTGAAGCTCAACACGGGTATTTGCAGTGTCTAAAATGGTATTAAACATATTCAAAGAAATGTTGGTCTTATCTTGAAGATCGGGCTCAATATTGAGTTGCCTTGCAATAGGCACAGTCATTAAGAAATAAAACAGTCAAAGAACTAATATCAGAAAAATAGATGTATCGATGGAAATCGATTATAAAAATTAACCAGAGAGATATCGAAGATCTCCCCAGTATGGTCGCCAAATAAATGTTGAGGAAAAGATATGAAACAATCTTACTCAAGCATTTTCAGATTCTTCTTGGCTAAAGCAAAATAGACTGGAATATCACCTTATGCTTATAGCCAACAAAAATAACATCCTAACTCACAAGAATTGATTACAAGTGCTTAGGTAGCCTTTTATAAGTAAAAATCTTGTTGGAAATTCACTTTTTATACGATTTTCTGAATATAACAATTGTTGAAATAAATGTAGAGACAAAACTAAAGACACCAAGAAGATAATCAAGACAGATGAGACATAAAGAAATCCTTTATTTCATTCCAATTCACCAAAGATTCATTCCTTTTACAAAATTTCATGCATAAATTTCGGACCAAAGTCAAACTTAGACATCCCCAATGGAACATACAAAAGGACCTCTAACAAAAAATAAAAAAATGAACTCTAAAAGCTGGATCAACTTGCCACAGATTGCTTCCCACTCGACCCTGAATAATATCCTTTGTCAGTTATGCATACTAATTCACAAACATACAAGTCTACACAAACTATCAAAGACAGATCAACACCTGTTGGCCCTTGACCAAGTTTTGGACATCCTTGGTCATGTTTGACCTCTTTTGGGACTTCAACAGGTTGGTCGAAGGTGGAGAAAAATTCAAAGCGAAGATCGCAGGATCTCGACCCCTTTTTAGGGCAGTTTTGGGATTAGGGTTTATGTAATGGGTATGGGATGTGGGCCCATGGGTTTACCCATGTTTAGGACCATTTTGTAATGTATAAATAGATAGCTAGGCAGTGTAAGAAATAAGAATATTATAAGTGCTAGAGTTCTATCTATGTGATTGCAAATTCTTTGTGAATAGTGTATGTTGAGACTTGTTGAGCTAAGTGCAAGATATTGTAAGAAGGATTTGTGCTTAAACCTAGCTCGAGGAAGGAGGATCTGGCGAGGTGCATGCAGATCTCTTGTCCTATGTAGAGTGGGTCCTGAGGCTTTGTGCATGTAAGCAGATTGACAAAAGATAATAAAGAAGACGAAGAGTTAGTGGACGTAGCCCCACACTGGGGTGAACCACGTATATCATGTGTTATGGTTTCTTTGTTCATTATGGTTGTTGTATTGTTCATATGATTTAAGTAATGAATGTTTATATGAATCTAGTATGATAGCTTAGTTCTTAAATGATGTGAATAAATGCTAGATCTGATCTTTTTCCATGTGCTAAGTGATTAGATATGTTAGATCTGGTAGAATACTGCGTTGTTCTGTAATTAGGGTTTGTATCTGTGATGTTAATAAGAGTTAATTATTGATGAATGTTAACTACTAAGTGCTTTGTTAAGTGGTATAATTGCAGATCTGTGTCCTAGCTAGGTTGTAGACATTTGAGTACTGCAACCACCCCTACCTCTACCTCGGGTGAGACTTCATCTGCTTCACAGGTGTTGCTGAAAGGGTCGATAGTTAGGGTTTTGTTGGTGCGTTGTTGAAGCGTTGAACCCTGGGTCTGCCCCTGTGCCAATAAATGGTTTTGTTGTCGAGACCTGAAACTGTGATTGCTGGGAACTAAAGAAAATAAAGCTTTGTGCGTAGATCTGTTGCTTTAGTGCACAGTATTCTACTTGAATTGTGAATCTCTGTGCTAAGAAGAGAAGTCTGATCTGAAGAAAAGAGGTAAGAACTTGAAGCTTTGTGCTCTGAGAAAGGTAAGATAAGTGAATTTTTTTGTTTCGACAGAATGGATCTAGGTATGTTTGATAAATTTTGTCCTAATCTGAAAACTATAGCACAATTAGAAGAAATAAGATTTAATATGAATAGATCTAATAGAAGCAATGAAATATATGTTATTCCTATGCATAGAAAGAATGTTTGGACTAACAAATGGATGCAGGATCCTAGAAATATTTTTTTGCAGGTTAGTTATTGTGATCCTAGTGCACAGTACAAGAAAGGTTACAGATCATTTAAGAGAAAGAGAGGATTAACCCTTTGTTACAGTTGCAGAAGACCGAGATATCTTGCTAAGGAATGCCTTGGTAGAAGACCTAGTTGTCTTTTCTATAAAGCTATGGACCATGAAGTTTTGGATTTTCCTAGAATGATTGCTAAAGTTGACAAGATGAATATGAAACAAGAAAACTATGAGACAAGCCAAGAAACTAAGGATATGATGGAACTCCGGAAATAATCAGAGACTGTATTACTACAGATGAAAGAAACCTTGAATGACCACAAAAATATCAACTTATCAGAGGTATTAAAAGAGAAAGAGTACATAGAAACAAGAATAGGAGACTTCAACATAGGTTGTGTCCCGGATGAGGAAACACAAGTGAATATCATGACAAAAAGAACTTGGGAAATTTTGGGAAAGCCTGCTATGGTTCCTTCATTAGGAGGAGTAGGATTATTTAGAGGAAATTTGATAACCCTGTGTGGAAGACTTACACAGATACCTATGAGTGCTCATGGCACTTCAACGGAAGAATAATTTGATATCTTTAAGTTTGTTGAGAATAGTGCCCCATTTTCTATGTTGCTAGGAAAAACCTGGATTGAGAAAGATCAAATGCGAAGGAAACAAGAAGAGGAAGCCCTAGAAAAGAAAAATCAAGAATTAATAGATTTCATGACTAGGAGAATAGAAAACTTGATAGCAAGACAAGAGAACAAGTCGAAGCTACTAAGGACCAGGGATTTGGATGACAAAGCTGAAAGAACAGAGACAGACTTGAAGAACTCGTCCACATAGGAAAGTAGAGCACCTACCCCAGACAAAAAAGAAGTATTACACTTGAACCCTATGAAAGACCCTCCACAGTGCAAAGCTATCATGCCAAGAGGAGATAAGAATGATAATGGGAAGAGGAACCTGATAACTCATATTATAGGAAAGAAGGCCAGAAAGCTCAGTAAGATGAAGGCAAAGGTAGAAAAATTGCAAGAAGTTCCAGAGAATACTTCGCAGAAGAAAGGTTTCCAAAACTCAAACTTCGTTGGAATATCAGTACAGCGCAAATTGGCACTTCTCCATGACGAACCAATATGACCGTTGGAGGCATTATGACCATTCGATCAATGCTCCCAAATAGTTAGGAAAGAAGTTATGGCCTGAAAGTTTTCCATTAGACCATTGGGATTGTGCCATAACGAATGAAATTGCATTGAATAAGGATTTGTGACCCATTGAAATAAATTTTTATGACAATATCTATTTACCCCGTCGAGCGTTGCACCAAGAACACTTTTTCCAATTGTGATTATCCGAGCCTGCAGAGAACTCGTTGATTTCGCACAGTGATCATTGAGACCTCTCCATCCATTCTGTTACATTGAGTATTGTTCACCGACCTAAGATATCAGATCTCAAGTGTGCATGTCGGACGCAATTAGCGTAATAGAAAAATCCGTTAAAGAGATTCTAATAGATCTCATGGCTGAGAAGGTGATTTCTGCAAGCATCCAAGCCTCATCGACGCGAGGAGTGCAAGCCTCCCCATCGACTACTCATGGATCTAGACCATACCGAGCTGCGACCAATAAAACAACCAAGCATCGTGATGACTTGGCGAATGCGAAGCTAATTCCATCCATACTACCTGGCTACATCCCACCCATGGTCGGTGTGGTGAATCGTGACAATGTCCTGAGGGACTTCGACTACACAGTCATCACTCTGTACCTTCTGAAGGGAATACAAGAAGTCAAACCGCAGTTGGAGAGGATTCCAACCTTGAATATCATTGACTATAACCTAGGAGACCGCAAGAGTTATGGCATGCTCACACCTCACCAATATTTGACCAAGACCAAGGGGAAGAAGTCAAAGATCATCCCCCATCCATGAACTATGGACATCGCAAGGTCCACTGTCTTCAACGTAATGAATATACCACATTTTCTAAGACACCAGGAGGTTAACGTGTGCGTTAATCTCTTGTTGTCATGCTTCCATGGCAGGTATCTATGGTTAGACAGACGCATCACCGTCGATCGGGCGCTGATCCATTGGATCACCAAATTGAGTATGCAGGGACCAAACCCGAAAGAATTTTATCCAGGGAAGGCTGCAGACCGCGCTCTGGCACAGAAGATCAAAGACACCTATGAAGATGTAGATAAAGGGACGCAAGGCTACAAGGTAGCCTCCATTCAGAATGGCGCAGTGCGCCTTGCTTGCTAGTTGATTTCTAGTAAGCTAGTAAGAAAGACGAGACCCATGCAGGTCACAGGGTTTGTCGTTGATCTCACAGGAAAATGCGTGGAAGGACTACAGATGAACTGGGCCAGTTACCTAGTCAATCAGTTAGAACTGGATTGTTGCGAAGCTCAAGATCAAGGCTATGAGTTCCATTTTAGATGGTTGTTGATCCTCATCGCATTCACTGCTTGGGAGATGCCGAAAGGTGCGACCTTCACTGACATTGAGTCATTTGAGCCACTAGATACAAATTTCACCACACTCTGGTATTCGAGCAATATGGGGAAATAATGGTAGTTGAACGCAGTATTCCATACCTACTACCTGCAGTTGAAGATGGCTATTGAGTCTTTCCCTTGTATGACATTGAACACCCTAGATAGGTTCAGGTCCCTTATGAAGTTCTACCCAGATAGGCATTTTATTTATATTACTACGCGTGCAAACAAAAATAAAGAAGAGCTTCAGTCCTACTACAAGATCACAGAGGAGGACCTGGAAAAAATCACTAAGGAATGGCCCGCAGAGTTCCTTATACCAGTCAACCAGGCAACACTGTCCGATCCCAACCTCATTGGAAATATGGTGGTTACTCGCGAAGAGTATAATGCACACAACAGTAGCAGGAAGAAAAAGAAGGAAGATGTATAGGAAATACACAACACATCATAACAGACTGCATCAGATTCACCTAGCGGAGGAGGAGATGACGAAGTGGACAAAGAAGAGAAAGAAGACAAGCCGAAGAAAGGTGAAGTAACACTACCTAGGAACCCCTTTGAAGAGGCAGATAATTCCAAGAAAATAAAGTTTCCCCCCATGAAACCTACATCACGGAAGAAGTCCAAAGCACATAAGTCGAAGCTACAAACTGTGCTCATGGTTGACGACTTTGAATTCATTATCGCACCTGCATCAGATGCCTTAGAATATATTTTGTAGAGAACTAAAGCCAAACAAGAAGCCATGTATGATAGAATTGAGACAGAGCTAAGATGTGTACATCAAGCCCTTCACTCTAGCTGCGCAGTGTCCATTGCACCCCCACCACCAGAAGAACTAGAGTTGGGCAGGAGAAAGAAGAGTTGCTCGCGGAGCAGGTCATATTTAAAGAAGCAGTCAACAGATCACTTCACTCTGTGACATGCTTGGAGTAGACGGAAGAAGACCCAGTAGTAAATCAAGTCATGAAGCTTACATAAGCCATTCAACAACTTCAACAGAGGGTCACAGAACTAGAGCTACAAATAGTGCCAAGCACTCTGCAGGAAGTGAGAGACCAGAGAGAAGAAACTACCCAGAGCATAGTTGAAAGGATAAAAGAAATAGTCATGGAATGTAAATAGCTAAGCAGTCACAGTGCATAGACTTATGAGCGCCTTACCGAGGACCTTGAACTGAAGACACTAGAGTCACAGCTCCAGGAAGCAAAGAAATAAGCAACAGCAGTACAAGCGCAGTTGAAAATCCTGTCAACAGTTGAGAGGATGAAAATATCCCAAGAACAACGCACAACTCAACAACAGATCCATGCCATACAAAGCAAAGTCATGGAAGTGACTCAGAAGCTCGAGTCAGTCCAGGATGCAGCTTGCCTACTTTTTGAGGAGATTGACGGCTGAGGAGAAGAGCTAGAACAAGTAGTCACTTTGGTAGAACAACGCTTAGAGGGACCTGTGAACGAGGTAGTTATTCAAGAGTTCGTCGAGCAAGAGGCCTTGGCATAACAACAAGTTGAAGTAGCTCGAGCCAAGCTCGAGGATTTTGAGGCAGAGTCACCCAGACCAGAGTGAATCGGGATGAGTCACAAGTGAGTATTGGGGTCTTGTTGTCCCTTGACCAAGTTTTGGAGATCATTGGTCATGTTTGACCTCTTTTGGGACTTCGACAGGCTGATCGAAGGCTGAGAAAAAGTCGAAGCGGAGATCACGGGATATTGGCCCCTTTTTAGGGCATTTTTGGGAATATAGTTTATGTAATGGGTATGGGATGTCGTCCCATGGGTTTACCCATGTTTAGGCCCATTTTGTGATTTATAAATAGATATCTAGGCGATGTAATAAAGAAGAAGATGTTAAGTGCTGGAGTTCTATCTATGTGATTGCAAAGGCTTTGTGCATAGTGTATGTTGAGACTTGCAGAGCTAAGTGCAAGAGATTGTAAGAAGGATTTGTGCTTGAACCTAGCTCGGGGAAGGAGGATCTGGTGAGGTGCATGCAGATCTCTTGTCCTATGTGAAGTGGGTCCTAAGGCTGTTTGCATCTAAGGAGATTGACAAAAGATAATAAAGAAGATGAAGAATTAGTGGACGTAGCCCCACATTGGGGTGAACCACGTATATCCTATGTTATGGTTGCTTTGTGAATTATGGTTGTTGTATTGTTCATATGATTTAAGTAATGAATGTTTAGATGAATCTAGTATGATAGCTTAGTGCTTAAATGATGTGAATAAATGTTAGATCTGATCTTTTTCCACTTGCTAAGTGCTTATATATGTTAGATCTGGTAGAATATTGTGTTGTTCTGTAATTAGGGGTTGGATCTGCGATGTGAATAAGAGTTAATTGCTGATGAATGTTAACTTCTAAGTTCTTTTTAAAGTGGTATAATCATGTATCTGTGTCCCAGCTAGGTTGCAGACATTTGAGTCCTGCAACCACCCCTAGCTCTACCTCGGGTGAGACTTCATTTGCTTCGCAGGTGTTGCCGAAAGGGACAGTAGTTAGGGTTTTTTTGGTGTGTTTCTAAAGCATTGAACCCTGGGTCTACCATTGTGCCAACAACAACTCTAGAAAAAAAAGTGTTTGAATGATGTAATTCAACCCTGAATCTTGTTTTCTACAATAAGACCCTGTTATCATAAAAAATAAATAGGCGTGTGATAAATTAAGGAATGAATGAAAATTGAACCATCTCAGCATAAACTCAAAGAGAAAACCTTAGTATGCTTCTCCTTCTATCCTACACTTGATCCTCCCTTTAATTTTTCCTTTAATCAAATTAGAATTGGTTGAAGTAGTTGAACCACCTCATTAGTTAAGTTAATTAAAAGACTCAACCAACTTTTTAGTTAGGGGGAAAATTAATAATCATAATAAGGGTTATAAATAAATAATAACTAGTAAGTGGGATCCCTTTTGACTCCCTTTAGCTCTTAACAATAATAACATATTAGTTAATCAAGAAAAACACCCATCCTTGTGACTCCCATTATCATATTAACATTTGACAATTTATCTCAAAATATTTGAAATTATTTTCAAAAAAATATATTACTCATATATCCAAAGAAAACATGTTGTCCAAAATTTTTGAAGTCAGCTGTCATCAACCATGAATAACATAAAAACTCAAAAACCATATTTCCCACTCTAAGATGCAATCTTTCCTTGATTGTTGTTGTCACCCTTCAATTTTTCTGAATTTTCCTTTGGTTGTGCTAAACCTTTAGGCCTAATCTCATTGATCACGTGAGAACAATCATCAATCAAATGCATCTGAGAAGACACAGATTTATCAGAGCCATTGGAGGGTGAGGAAGGGGAAACAATGGCTTTTCCTTTGTCAAGGTCATGGTGGGCCTCGATTTTCAACCTTTTTCTAGCATGAGAGGACTGAACTGGTGAGTGAACAGGTGCATCTTGGAAAATCGAGTTAATAGGCGGGGGAGAAGGTAAGGACAAATTGGGCCAGCCATGATGTTGGGAGTCTGTCGGGTGGACAATCTCTTTCCATCTGTAATTTTCAAGAATCTCAGGTTGCAATGAGACATGAGGGGGAATGGGAATACCAGGGGCTTGTGGATCTTGGAAGGAAGGCCTTTTAGGCCTAGGTTGGACCAATCCTTGCCCAATCCAATTGAAAAATCTAGCTTGAAACAATTGACCTAACTCTTGTGAATCAACGTCAAACTGTATGGAGAACCTTGTCCTTCTTGGGCCTCTATTCCAATTACCTCTCCCTCATTTGCCTCTACCATGGCTACCTCGACTGAAAAATCTCATTCCTACATGCATGATTAATTAAAAAATAGTCCTTTTAACAACCATACATGACAACTCTTTAAAAATATGAAATAGATTTTGGCTCAGCAACATATCAGACTCATGCAATCCAATCCATACAAATTTTTTAATAGTTGTCAATTAGCAGGGGGTGAACAAAAGGTCCAGGGATATGAGAGGGGTTTGTATTGAGAAAAACATGATATAATGAGGGGGAATAGAACATGGTTACTTATCAAAGACAACAAACAATAAAATGTAACACAAATCAAATCAAATATCACTATAATCCAATCAGGAACTTGCAACTTCAAACTTCTTCAATATAGAATTCCTCTTGACTATAATTAAATTTTAGAACAGAGAGTGAAAAATGAATGTGGGAAGGAAAGGGGGTTGTAATTAGTGGAAAGTGAAATAATGGTGGGGAAAGAGAGCGGGTATTGTTCATAAATTTAATTAAGTAATCCATACAATCATTCCAAATCAATGTAAAAAGATCAACACCAACCAAAATGATCACTGTGCCAAAAGAACAACTACTGTGTAAAATTTAAACAATCTTGTGCATTAACTTGCTCACTGTTTGTAGTCAATCCGTAACACAGTGTCACCAAAAAAAGACAGTATGCATTCTACAAAAACTTATAGAGGAGCTCTTCTCTTCTCATTTATCCATTTAACATTTTAAAACAATCTGCAAATGAAAAACACAGTTAATTACTTCCACTCTATACAATGTCAACTCAACCACTCCTCACGAATTATTTCAATCACCAAATAAAATTCAAAGGTCGTGGTTGATTTTGTCTTTTAATTCATTTAATAATTGAATTGTAATGAGGTTATACTGTCACATCACCCATGTCGATCACTGTTAAAATGCATGATATTCATTAAACATACATAGTGGACAATCAACACAATAAACCATATTTAAATTGAAAAGATCTCAACTTGCCATTTAAACACACAAACAACAATCACCACTTCAACTCACGCTATGTTGTGGAATACACAAACCATTCGACAAAACGCAAGTGTATTTATGGGACTGTACAAGCCCAATTTTCTTTGACTCTAAACATTCAAAATTTTGGGCTATCCATTTAATACAATTAAGTAGAAACAATATACCCGATCTCATAACATAATTGATCAAATTGCAACAAAGCCATATTTAAAAACTCTGTGACTATCTCTGAGGGCACAACCAATAATATCCATAGCATACACAGTGGATGGACATACCATAATCACCATGATTGAAATACTTCCATGGAAATTTAAACACATAGTCATAATAATCAAACACTCAACCTATCATGTTGTAGGAATGCCACACATACCCACGCATCGTGCACGAAGCAATGTTGTGACTTAATCAATTCAATGATCACCGGGACAACAACTGTGTACTCGATTTAACAATCATCCAGTTAACCATGCTGAGCTTATCCATTTAATTATAACAACAAATGCAATAACTAGATACCAAAACCAACATGATTGTCACATAATCAATGGGGCGAGTCAGTAATCAACTTTGTCGGCAATACACCACCAATCCATAAAAACCAACAGTATACACGAAAGTCCATAACGGTCCCCTCTATCAATACTCGGGCTTGATAAATCAAGGGTTTTCTCTGTGGACCAACACAAGGAGGCTAGATTTGATTCCTCCCATTGGTGTAAACCTCCAAGACCAACGGTGCACATACAGGGTATACCACAATTGACTTTACGGACAGGGTGACAATTTCTGTGACAGGAGAGGTTATGAATAGAGGATCAAGGCTCCATTTTTTCCCTGTAATGATACTAAGCACAATCAGGGTATAACCCGTGTGGCTCTCCCAGCCAACCAACTAACAACACTGAGATGAAACAGAGCCGATAAGAAGCAATATAACCCACTGCATAACCATTAATAACATGAACAACCCAATACCCAAGTGAATAATGCGTAGTGACACAAGGTGCTTCCAACCCATTAAACCCCATAAAAACCAAAGACTAGGTATGGTGATACGAATGTGTGAAGACATGCAATCACTCTAGACCAAACGAAACCCTCCAACTAAAACCAACAAGGATGGAAGAGATCCTTTATGTCTACTAATTCTTAGAGTGACCAATAACACTATGACTTCAAACTTCAGTGCAATGAAAAAACACCAACGATTCATTCAAGAAAAATATCACCAATTAGCACAGTTTCCCGACTCAAGGAAATCACAAACCCATACATGTTGAGCCACTATCAATTTCATAACCAAAGCAAATTCATGGATGGAAAAAAAGGCATACCTGTAACCAAGAGCACCTTAGAAATGGGAATCGACTGAGCAGTTCTCCCTCTACTTGAAAGTTAGAGCCTAACCACAAAAAACATAGTTGAACAATAGCCTGACTAGGGTGGAAGCCAGTGGAAAGAGTAAGGGTGAAGTTCAGTAAATGCACATCGCCTCCACCCTCCAGTCATTTAATTTCTCACCACACACTAGTCATTAATCCATTAACCATTCATTTAAACCATGCATTGGAATTAGCATCTATCACTTGTCAAACGTGCCACACACATCATATCTTACCATTTCCAACTTAACCATAATGCATATCAACTATATAACTCAAAAAATCGCATAGCAATTAACTTATTAGCTAGGATAACAACAATCATTTAAATTTCAATGCATGTAGTGTAGCATAGAGCATAGTTCGATTCCTTCTTTTTGAATTTTGTTATACTTCTTTACTTCTTTTCAACTGCTCTTATGTGTTGTTTCTAACATGTTTATTGTGAAGGTGTCATAGTAAGGAATCCATGAACATATAGCAATGATAACATGGACCATCATAAAAATAAAACTGAGCCTAGAGCAACGGAAAAAACATGCCTTATCCATCATCTGATTGTCGCAATTAGAACCAACACATAATAAGCCCAATCCATCGCCAATAAAAACAAGATCTCATTAACAATGTAAGCATTGTCAAACAGTGGCACAACATCAAATTTAGCCAGATATTTTCTCCCAAACTACAAGGGGGTCCCACATACTAGTATTATTTATCTTGTTAGCTTATAATAATAGGCTTTGGAAATACTTTGCGGGCAAAAACTTCGTTACAATTTTTTAATCGTCGACAAGCATTTCATATATGTAGTTTTGTATGTCGATGGCATGTTGTTGATTGGAAACATCATGGATGAAATAAAGGAGGTGAATAAGTAGCTATCTCTAAGGATATTTAGACACTTAGGAGTTAGTTAAGATCTACTTGGTATAATGTGTCGTTAGGTAAAAGTGTGTTTCATAGTGTGTTTCTTTAGTATGCATTAGTATGCATTTGTAGTTAGGAAATCCAACAGTCGTGATATGTTCCCGACATAAAGTGATCTGACGACTCATATTCTCCTCAATCTTAACGACAATTGATTTTTGGCTTAACACCTGATTGATCCATGATATCTATTTAAAGAGCATGGAGGGTCATTTTCCAATGATCAATTGTGAGAAAATATCTTGTAAAATCTCTTTGTAATCTTTTTCTTTTGCATTAATAAACTGCTTCAAGTGGTCACGTTGCTTGGGGTCGTGGATGTTTCCCCGTAGGGTTTTACCATGTCAAAACATCGGTGTGTTGATATTTGATCTGGTTGTTTGAGTGGTTACTGAAGGTGTTTGTCCTTTGTTGGAATACATGTGTTGTTGAACATGGCATCATAGCTTGTTTGAAGACTCGCTCCTGTTGTAGATCGATATCATGAAGCCGAGTTGTCTCATCTTTGTTTTCTGCCATTTCTGTACATTTATGGGCTAAGAGGATTGTTCCATTGCGTCTGTAGCGCTTGTTTCATTTAGGAACACTTTTCGTTTCAATCAAAAAGGTTTATTTTTTCCCAAGATACATCCATTTCAGCTAGATCTTGAGGTATAAAGCCTAAATATGCCATTTTTAAATTTTTTGCAGAGTATTATTTCGGTTTTATATTGTTTGTTTCTGGGTTGCTACTCTTTTAGATATATGTATGCTCTTTTCCTTGTGCCCTGTGTCATCTCAGAAAATCATAAACAGATAGGAAAAGATGCATTTTTCGGGTAAGCTAACTGAGATCTAACCCTTGTTGTCATCGAGAAGCGAAATGTTTTTCTTGTGTGAAAAGAGTTTTTTATAGCACGCTCTCCAAGGTCGTATTCCACAAAAACAACAACAACAATAGAACCCTCAATCCTCTTTCTAAAAATACAATATGTTTTGCTATCTCATTTGGTTAAAAGTTTTCTTATTAAGTAAGAGGTCTTGAATTCAAGTCTATCTTTTTGTTACTTTTTTTTTGAAAAAGCTCATGGTCCATTGTAAAGTGTATTTCACTTCAAGTATAAAAGTGAATCACTATAAGTAGCTTTAATATTTTATTTGAGTTATTTATTTTACATGCAACTTTTCTTTTATAAAGTAACTTCATTGAAAGTGATACCCACTTCTTTTTATAAAAGTGGGTCACTTCATAAAGCAACTTACACCATCACATGGTCATTTGGTTATCGTTTATGCATTTTTTTTAAAGTGCGTAACTTTCACATCTGAAGTCCATTTTCAATGTCGTTTTTTTTTAAATCGCCTAATTTTTCGAGATCTTTCCATCCAGACCATCAGTTTAAATTTTAAATCCATATTATCTACATATTTAATATGTCCTATTCAAGTAATCTTTTGCTTACCAGCACCAACTACTTCCAATGGAAATTCCATATGGAGGATTTATTAAGAAGTAAAGGCTTGTACTGGATTACCTTGGGAAAGGAAACATAACCTAATGATTCTAATAAGAAATTCAAATTGGCTAATATGAATGACGAAGCACGTGGACTAATCGGAATGTCCATCTCTCATGATTTAAGGTTCCACCTTCAACAAATTGATAAACCCAAAGAAGCTTGGGAAAATATTGAATCTTTGTTTGGTAAACACAATTTTATTCGAGCACAACAATTAGAAAATAAAGTACTAACTTTAAGTCCAAGTGATTTTTCTTGCATTGAAGACTATCTATCTAAGTTTAAAACACTCATAATTTTATGTGAATAATGTAAGATAAATATGGATGAAGATCGGTGCATCTATCTTATTCTTTCTAAGATAAATAGTTCATATTCTATGTTTGTATCTACCTTTCATTCCATGAAATAGGATCTAGGGACTATTGGACAACTGAGAGGGGGGGTGAATCAGTTGTTACTGTGCTTAAACAATTATGCTTCTTTTTAAACTCTTTGCAGAAATACTGAAGGACAATCACAATAGTGCAGGGAAGTAAGCAATAGCATATTTTGCATCAGTCACATACATGTGATACACAGAGACAGATATTTCCTGAGGAAACCCATAACGGGTAAAAACCTATTTTTCTTTATATGATAAGTAATAGTTACATTCTTTACATTATCATACATATGAGCACCAACTCATAATGAGGCTACAACCTCTGTTTTGCAAGCTGCTACTTGTTGAGAGCACCAACTCTCTGTTTTCTCTAGCACACA
>SNQJ01S0016959.1:125307-138393 GCA_010110895.2 Picea sitchensis
TGATAAGTAATAGTTACATTCTTTACATTATCATACATATGAGAACCAACTCATAATGAGGCTACAACCTCTGTTTTGCAAGCTGCTACTTTCTGAGAGCACCAACTCTCTATTTTCTCTAGCACCAACCAGAAGGAAGCACAAACTCCCTGGTTTCTCTAGCACCAACTAAAAGGAAGCACCAACTCCCTGGTTTCTCTAGCACCAACTTGATGGAAGCACCAACCTCCAATCATACAGGCACCAACCTATATAACAGAGAACAAGAGTTCTCCCTTACACCACCCTACCACCCTGGTTTCTTTGGATGCAACCAGATGGAAGATACAACTCCCTGTGTTCAAGCACCCACTTGAACCTATGAGGACAACAATCCTCCCTATCACCTCCCATCCACCCTGAAATATAAATCTTTTCCACTAAAACTTATTATAGTGATATGATGTTCAACAGTGGCTTACCAGAGTCATCATTGTTCTGCTTCTTTTCATTGCTCTGTCTGCCTCATTGCCTTTCTGCACACATGACTTGCGTTGTCTGTTCTTCTGCTTTTTATGCTCTATGCACCATGTCCCTTCACTCCACAGTTCCTCTTCTGTGCAATTCAGCTGCTGCACTCTCCTCCTTCTTCACACATGAATCACCTTCACCAACAACAACCACAACAAACTCCAACAGCAACAGAAACCCTTCTCTTCTCTATACCATGTATATATCGCTTATGTGCCCCTTGTGCATGCAATATTTTCCATTCTTCTGCATGCTCATACTGTGCCAATCTCTTCCACATCTCAATTTCTCTACGTGATCATCATCGCGACTGTTCCACTTCTCTAGAAGTTCAACCCCTGTGTCTATCATCACTAGTTGTTAAGCCGATATCCCTTTTTATCTCTGGCAGTTGAGACTCTTCGTCTTCTCTGTTACAGTCAAGCACATCCTTTCCATTTTAGTTACGAGCTCAAACCCTCATCCAGCTGTCAATTTCCTCCATGAATCGTTTTCATTCCACTTGCAGATTCCATGTGACTCTTAAGCTCCTCTGGAAATCACACCGAAGTGTCTTTTCATCCTCTGGTAGAAACCATCAATGGTTACTAGCATTTTCACTGTGTCGTGCAACAGTAGCCCTCAGATCCTGTTCAAATTCACCTGCACCATTGGATTGAATCCATGGGATCTTGCATTCATTTTTGCACTTCGGCATTCAGCAATTCTGTGCTGAGTGTCTCGACACTTCAATTTGTGATCTCCGAAGTTCCGATACATAACTTTTCTACACTAGCTCCTTCCCCAATATGACTATGGTCATAACCAAGCACCTATGCAAAAAGTGCTTTTCATGAATTCGTGTTTCGTGGATCTGGAGATGATGCATCTCAAATTTCCAAGTCGCGATCTCCGAAACCCTGAAATGGAGCTTATCTGGACTGACTCCTTCCCTTCTCGTGACCATGGGCTATGACCACATCCTTATGCATAAGGCGCTTTCACGATTTCTCATTTTGTGAGTCAGGAGATGAGACATCTCGACTCTCCAAGTCGCGATCCCTGATACCCCAAAATGGCGTGGGATCAACGGTCCTAATCAGAGCTTGATTCAACTGCTGTGATTGAATCGCAATTTCGCATATCGCGAAATCGTCATTCTTGTTGCATTGTTTACTTGCCACTCCATGTTGCGATCCCCGAAACTCAGACACAGACTGGAATCAACGGTCCAGATCAAATCTTGATCTGACGGCTCAGATTACATCATGATTTCGCATATCTCGAAATCGGGATTCCTGTGGTGAATGTTCTTTGACAACTTCAACACTCAATCCTCAAAACTTCGACATGGACTGGAATCAATGGTCCATATTTGATCTTGATTCAATGGTTGCGATTTAAGTCGCGATTTTGCATATCACAAAATCAAGATTCCTGTTGCATTGTTTCTTTGACATCTCCAACTCTCGTTCCCTGAAACTCCAATAGGGAGTCGAATCAACATTCCACATAACCCCCTGAGATGGATGGTCCTCCTGCTTTCGGGATTTGTGAGCCCTCTACTCCTTTCACTTTTAAATATCGTGCAGTTTTTCCTCGATCCAACAGTGGTCGAACCCTGTGCTCAGATCTAACGCCTGAGATCTATCCTCCTCTTCAACACGTGCTCTTCTTGTCTTTATTCAAATCTGACGACCCTCATGCTATCGGGAATTTTGGATGGGATCCAACGATCAGAAATTCTTCTCGGGCCTTCAATCATTTTTTCAATGTTGCGTTGCCTTCGATCATTCGATCTTCCTGGACTTATCTTCTATTTGCCTGTTGATCATCATTGTTGTACTCAAGCCATCATCACTGTTGTACTTGCCAGCGTTGCCTTCGATCATTCGATCTTCCTAGACTTATATTATATTTGCCTATTGATCATCGGTGTTGTACTCAAGCCATCATTGCTGCTGTACTTTCCATCAATGACAAGCTTACGCTGCCTGTAAAACATACCAAACATCCTCTACACTATCTCTTCTGATCTTATCAAGGTTGCTCTGCAACTTCTTCCCAAAATACTTCTGGTGCATGTCTGTTACATTCTTCCTATATTCATGCCATCTTCATTGTTGTACTTGCCATCAATGACAACCTGTTAAACATTTCCAACAGGGACAGCTTATCAAAAACCCACTCTTGAGTCCTTTTGTGATGCTTTGATTAGAGAGAAAGATAAGCTTGTACAACTTGGAGTGATCAACACTGTAGGTACCTCCAACAAAGCCTCAATCATCCATCATAAAGATAAACCCAAGAATCCTAAGAAGCAACATCCTTTCCACAACAACAAGCAACATAAGGGTCCCAAACCCACTAAAACAACTTTCGCTCCTAATGGTGACAAAGGAGCAAAATATAAAAATAAGAAGAGTGACATACATTGCAACTTTTGTGATAAATATGGTCATGATGAGTCCAAATGTTTCAAGAAGATGGCATCTTTAGAAGCAGCGATGAAGAAGCACAACATTAGTATTGACTCTCCTTGTTCTTCCTCTTCTCATGGGCATGCACTTTCTGCTTTTGGTTTCTCCTTCAATACAACTTCTACTTCTTCTTCTGATGCATGGATTATTGATTATGTAGCATCTTATCATATGGCTAAGGATAAAGACATATTTTATGCTCTAAATGAATGTAACACCAAGAAAATATGTGTTGGTGATGATAAATATCTTAGTGTCAAAGGATTTTGAACAGTTCAAGTAGAAAATGGTCATTTCAATGATGTAGTATGTGTTCCAAGTATTTCTTGTAACCTTCTATTAGTATATCAATTCACTCATTCAAGTGAAGGTAAAACCGTAGAGTTTTCACCTCACTAAGTTGTAATCAAGGATCTAAAATATCCTAAGCATGTTCTTGCAACTATAATTGTTGATGATGTTAATAGATTGTACAAGTTTGACAACTTTGGATCATCATATTTTTCATCGATTTTTGTTGCTCATAGCAATGACTTGAGAAAACTTTGGCATGAGTAGTTTGGCATATAAACTATCTCTCATTGCAATAGCTATGTAATCGAGATATGGTGTTTCGTGTTCCTCCTATTTCATACATAGATGGTGTTTGTGTCGGTTTTTTTCTTGGTAAACATCATCGGGATAGTTTTGAAAAATGTGCCTCTTGGCTCACCTCAAGCCCTTTGCAGCGTGTTCATAGTGATTTGTGTGGTCTTTCTTCTCCTTATTTTTATGGGTGAAAGTATTTCTTAACTTTTATTGATGACTTTTCCAAACATACTTGGGTTTACTTCTTAAAACTTAAGAGCGAACTTTTTGACAAGTTTTTGGCCTACAAGGCCCTTGTATAAAAGCAATCTGGACATCAAATTCAAAGGTTAAGAACATATAATGGAGGTGAATATGTGAACAATAATTTTACAAGTTACTGCACTACACAGGGCATCCAAATGCAGCACGCTATTCCATATACACCACAACAAAATGGTGTTGCTGAGAGAAAGAACCGCACATTAAAAGAAATGGATAATTGTATGATCCAATCTAAGGGATTAAGTCTAAAGTATTGGGTGGAAGCCATCAACTGTGAAAATTACATAGTAAATCGCACTCCCACAAAGGCTCTTAAAAATATAACACTGGAAGAATCTTGGACTAAAATTAAACCAGATGTAAGTCACTTCCATGTATTTGGCAGTATAGCATGGGTTCACATTCCTAATAAGAAAAGGAAAGCATTGCATCCTAAAAGTGAGAAGTATATATTTGTTGGTTATTATCAAGATTTCAAAGGTTATAGACTTCTTCAACCACATTTTAATGAAATTATTATTAGAAGAGATGTTAAATTTGATGAAAATATCTTGGCCTATGAGCCTAATTCGGCGTTTGTGCCTTCTTTGGCATGCGAGCCTAATTCGACATTTATGCCTTCTTTGGCCTGTGAGCCATCTTCTATGTTTGTGTCTTCTTTTATTTTGGTTTCTTCTTTAGATGATGACAGTGAGGATGAAAATCCACCTCCGCCTGCTCACCTTCATCCAAATGATTCCTTTTAACCTGAACCAACACCAACTCCAGCTCCACCACTTCCTAGATGGGTCCGTTCAACACAAGAAACAATTGGTGATCTTGTCAGGGATCCTTCAGATCAACATCAGACATGTTCACATTTCCAGCGTGCCTCTTCTCTTTTGGCTCAAGTTTCAGAGACTCGTGATCTAGAGACATTTGTAGAAGCTTCAAGTCATCCAGATTGGGATACAACAATGAATGAAGAGTATCATTCTTTAATGGAAAATGATACTTGGGATATTGTACCTCTTCCAAAAGGAAGAAAACTTGTCAGATATAAATGGGTCTACATAAATAAGTATGCGTCATATGGAAGTGTTGAAAGACACAAGGTTTGGTTAGTTTCCAAAGGATTTTCCCAAGTTTAAGGAATTGACTATAATGAAACCTTTTCCCCTGTAGCCAAAATGAATTCTATCTCTCTTATTCTTTCCCTTGTTGCCTCACATAAATGGGAGTTCCATCAGATGGATTTCAAATCCACCTTCTTGCATGGAGATTTGCAAAAATAAATCTACATGGAACAACCTCTTGGCTATGTCCATAATTACTCTAGCCTTGTTGGAAAACATAGCAGACTCGTTGACCAAGTCTGTGAGTGGTGTGAAGTTCTCTTGGTGAAAAGAGGCATTGGGCATTGTTTCCCTGGGTCTATGAATGAAATTTCAGGAATATCTTGTTTCAACAAATAAGAAAACAAGTGGGAAAATGTTGGGTTGTTATATTCTTTGCAGTGAAATTATAGTCAAGGTGAATCGACTGATGGTTGAAGTTGAGGTGGATCGGCAGCAAGTCGAAGTCGAGGTGGATTGACAACAAGTCGAAGTTGAGGTGAATCGACATCAAGTCGAAGTTGAGGTAGATCGAAATCAAGTCGAAGGTCAAGGGAGTCGATCGGGTAAAGTCAAAGATATCAATGAAAATTCAACTGACAACAGGTCGAAGTGCATGCATGAGACGACCAACTAGAGACCAAATGAAGGTCGACTAGTAAACCTGAGTTGCAGTCGATTGTAACAGAATATCTAGATTTGAAGGATTGGTAGCCAATGATATGCATGGATCTGTAATCGTTTTTGGGCACCAATATTTAGGTTTTTTCCTATTTTAAATCCTATAAAGAGGCATGTTGTAAGGCCATAAAGGCTAATGAAAAATATTCTAAGGCACGTCTAAATCATAGGTTGTTGGGCATGCATATGTAAGCCAAATTGGCTACAGGGTTGTTCTTACCTATGCAAGAGGGTATGATGTCGAGTGTGTCTTAGGTGTGGACCAAGGTTAGAAATGTATCCTTTTATTCTAAATGAATAATACAACAAGAGAGCAGAATGCTCAAAGGAATGATGGTTTTCCTGGTTAAGGGTTTCCAGGGTAAAATCTCGATGTACTGTGTGATTGCTTGTGTCATTTGCGTTCTTGATTAAATTATTATTATCTATGCCTTCCCACCAAACATGAAAAAAAGATTAAAACAAACCCACCTCATCCGAGAAAAAATACTTACACCATAACCTCCAAATACTGAACAAAGCAATGATTCTAAGGCAACACCAAATTCCAAAGAAAACATAGCATGTTATGTATCATGAATCTCCCAATGCTTCTCTGCAATGAAGTTGTCCCTAAAAAAAAATAGTCACTAATCCTAAATATATCCCCAACATATTTTGGTAAACATGCAGTACCAAAGAATATGTTTCACTATCTCTAGACAACAATGCCCCAAAAAAACGTCGTCAATAAACCCATTCTTAACCATATTATTTATAATTATACTAGTTTAATTATTCATCTTCTTTGCTTTTTGTCCTTCCCAAAAATTGTGTCTTTACACTGTCATGTCTAATGATGCATTTTTCTCACATATACTCAAACTACATACCAAATTTCATTTTCTTTATATTTTAAACTATATGTAAACAAGAGAGAACCACGAGGTGGCAAGTCCCTACAGATAGTGTCACAATTAGCATCTCATCATAGATAGATATGTGCATGCAAATATTGATTTTGTCCTCGAAGCTAGCAAGCCATGTGTAGACAGATATGTGCATGCAGATTTTAATAGTTTCCTCTATAGTTCGATCTAAAGAAGTATGCATTTGTTGTATCCCTTTAGTGGTGTTTCCCATATGGATAGAACAGGCGTGTATGTACGATATTGATTGCATATCAACCTTGAGTGTAAATGGATCTCTACTTTCTTGTTGTCTTTGTTTACCTTGAAGATGGGAAGTTGAAAGATATCCTGTCGAGCTGGAAGCTTCTACAGATTAAGAGTATCCCGACCTCGAACTCCATTCAATTAGTTGACAGGTGTAATATTCATTTTGATTATTATATTTACATTTTCATTGAATAAATACAATTAGTTGACAAGTGTAATCTTCATTTTGATTATTATATTTACATTTTCATCGAATAAATATAATTTGTTGACAAGTTTAGTAGTCATTTGATTATTATACCTATCGTGAGGTAGTGTATATAGTAATAGATTCAACATTAAATGGCTATTAGTATATTCATTGACCATAATTTTTTTCATTTCTCTGAAGTTTTGCATTAGTGAAATCATTATCTTATTTTTCTAAAATATTAAAATATATTTATGTATTATGTCATTGATCCATCCACTTCATCTCTTATTCTAGAGCAGGTGACACTATGCTCATTACTTAGTTCATTACAATGTGATGGGATTGGAGATCCATTAATCAATGAACAAGTGGTATGATGATTGGATGATCAACTGGAAAACTGCATCATACCTGACTCAAAAAAATGGCTTTGGCTAAACGTTCTACCTTTTGGGTTTTTTGGTTGTAATCCAACGATGTAAATTTGGACAAAATCACTATTTTTTGTTGTTTAAATTGCATTTCTGAATGCATAAATGGATTCAGCATGCTGAAAAACCCTTGGAGAATTTATATTATACCAACTTAGCCACTCAAATCTATAGATCCAACCATTCATCATCAGATTTCGGGCAAAATCAAACTGAAAAAGTTACCATTTGGATTATACCAACTTATCCACCCAAATATATACATCATGTTGATGAATGCAGCTATATGAGACATCCTCCAGCTTACAAACCTATGAGATGTGGAACATAGCGGCTATGTGAAGCCTTTCTCTCAGCTTACAAACCTAAGAGAAAGCCCCTAAGAAGGGTTTGCAGTTCCAGCCTGGGGCAAAGCTAGGAATGTAGATATGACCTCCTCCATGACGTGAGAGAGAACAAATCCAGATGATTATCCAGTGGAAAAGCGATCTGTTTAGTTAGGACATGTATGTGGTTGAGCACAAGGTGAACATGGGAAATCCCAAAAGAGCTGGGCACATCATCATGTTAAAATAAATGAAGATGATGTGATGGCCTCCTCTAAGAAATAGAGTTGATGAGAAGACTCCAGATGATTCTCCTATTGGTGGCAGTGGAAAAGCAAATCTATAGAGTGGGCGTGCATGTGGATGAGCACAGGTGAACGTGTGAAGGTCTGGTTCATTTGTTTAATGCAGTGAATCGAAGCTTTGGCATCCTTATGGATGTGCCCCTAATGGATGAGCACTAGTGGGTGTATCAAATCCTTTTCTATATATTTTTCAAGAGTCAGACCTACCTGTAACCCTAGTTATTATGTAAAGGGTACAAGTCCGCCCTATGTTAATATGATTAATATAAACAAGATAATTAATACTGTGAATATTAATTATAATAATAAGTATATTTGACTTAGAGAGGTCGGCCTTGTTGTGCCATTAGATTCCCTTGTTAATTGGTCAAAGTCTAATATAAGTAGGAGATGATTCTCCATTGTAGAATCATATCATTCTTGTGTGTTTTGGAAATTTCAGCAAGTACTTCTCTTTGGCAAAGGTGCGCACCTCTCTTGGGCGCTAGTCTTCTAGGGCTTAAGCACCCTCTTGTGTGCTAAGTCATTCTTGGTGGAGAAAGGTCTTTCTCTTGAAGAATATAGAAAAGGATTTGACTAGGTTTTTCTCCCTTGTTGAGAAGGGTTTCCCAGGATATATCTTGTGTTCTTGTGCATGGTGTTTCCTCTTGTGATCTTGGTTGTTGCAACATTCTTGTTTATGGTTAAGACATGATGAAATTGAAATGAACTACATTATTAACCTATCTTAAGTAAATTCAACATGGTATTAGAGCATAGGTCTTGAATATTCCATTGCACAAGCTTTCTCCAAATTATTTACTCTCTTTTGCAGAAACCGTACGACCCTCCTATGGTTTCCAGAAAATCTATACGACCTCATTTTCAGAGAAGTTTCACCACTCAAAACTTGCATTATTGGGCTGAAAAAGACATAGAATGGTATGGCATCCTTCAATGTACCTCTAGCAAGTCTCATAACGAAATTCCGGGCATTTTCAAAATTTTGACCCTAAGGGTTTCTAGGGTTTCGTCAAAATTATGCAGAAAATTTTGAATCATATTTCGGAGAATTTCTTGAAGAAGCTATCATATTTAAAGGATTATTGTTGGCATTCATAAGCCCAACAAAACCTAAAATTACTATCCTATCCTAGCCGTTAGGTTTTCTAGCCTAGTTGACAAGGGTTTGTGAAGATGAGAAATTTCATGATGGGAAGCAAGATCAACACAAAATTCCAAAGAAATGAAGACATAAACATCTCAGCACTCTCAAGTATGGTTCCTATAAATAAAAATACTTGGCTAATTGACATTTGTGCCTCCAGGCACATGACCAGTATTATAAATCATTTAACACACTTCATTGAGAAAGAAACACATCTACATGTTGTCCTTGGAGATAATGCTAGATACAACATGAGAGGAGTTGGAACCTCCACTTTCCAACTAGATTCAGATATGCAACTCAAATTGGAAGAGGTTCTATATGTACCAAGAATGAAGAGAAACCTTGTCTCTATTTCGGCTCTTGAAGACAAAGGTTACAAAATTACTTTCTCAGAAGGAAGAGACCTTGCATGGAAAAAAGACTCTCATATCAGCTCTTCCAAAGTAATCGACGTCAAATATAATAGCTTATACAAGTTGACCATCAAACCATCTCAAGCCTTACTACATGACACCATCAGCCTAAGTGAACTATGGCATAGAAGTCTTGCTCACATTCATTATAGAGATCTTCCATCTCTAAGGAAAATGGTAACAGGTCTACCAGAGATTCATATCCAGCATGAAGGCATTTGCAAAGGTTGTGCTCTTGGTAAAAATGTTAAAGGATCCTTTCCTAGCAATGACAACATATCCAAGGAAATCTTGGACTTGATTCATTCAGATGTATGTGGGACAATGATTGTTTCATCCTTAAATGGGTACTTGTACTATGTACTCTTCATAGATGACCACTCTAGGAAGACTTGGATCTACTTCTTGAAGAACAAAGATGGAGTCCTTGACAAATTTCAAGAATTCAAAGCTCAGGTTGAAAACTTGACCGGAAGAAAAATCAAAGTATTGAGATCAAACAATAGAGGAGAATACACCTCAAAATAACTCATCATTTTTTGTATTGAAGTAGGGATCAAGAGGGAGCTCATAGTTCCATACAACCCTCAACAAAATGGGGTTGTTGAAAGGAAGAATAGAACCATCATTGAAGCAACTAAGACAATGATACATGATCAGAGTCTACCCATGACTCTATGGGAAGAAACATGTATGACAACAGTATATGTTCAAAACCATAGCCCTCATCATATTCTGAAGAACATTACTCCAGAAGAAGCATTCACCAAAGTAAAACTTGATATCGAACACTTCAGAATATTTGGATCTCCATTGTACCTTCATGTACCCAAAGAAAAGAGATCCAAACTAGAACCTTCAGGAAGAAAAGGTACATTTGTAGGATACAGTGAATCCTCAAAAGCATACTGAATCTACATCCCAAGACAGAGACAAATTGAAGTAAGTAGAGATGTTACTTTTGAAGAAGAAGTAGCCTTCTAGAAATCCAGAGAAGCTTAGATGGAAATAGATGGTGAAACAATACCTCCTCCTCATTCAGCAGTTCAGAGGGAGACAGATATTTTTCCAGACGAGCCAACAACACCAATTGATCCAGTTCCTCTAGCATATTCGGTTTCCCCAAGTAATATACCCAGAGAGATCAATATTGGACATAAAATACCTGCTTGGGCACGTCAAGCTTTAGAAGAAGCAAAAAGATATAAATCTCCACAAGGATAAACTAGAGAAAGCAAGAGGCCTAAGAGATTCTCAAGCTACCTTTCAACAATGACCCACATTATTGATTCAGAACCAACATGTCATGGAGAAACCTTAGGTGAACAAGTATGGCAAGATGACATGACTGAAGAATATCAATCTATACTAAAGAATTATGTGTGGGATGTTGTCCCAAGACAAGAAGGAAATTCTGTAGTAACTTCCAAATGGATTTACAAAATCAAACATGTTGTTGATGGAAGCATTGAAAAATATAAAGAAAGATTCGTGGCCAGAGGGTTCTCACAAATAGAGGCAGTTGAATATGATGAGACTTTTGTACCAATAGCTATATATACCTCCATTTGATCCATCATTTCACTAGTGATGCAGGAGAATCGCTATCAAATCAAGAAAAGCGGAGGTGGAAGCGAACTCGACACTTCATGCATTGAAAGAACCAAACCGACTCTTAACCAACTTGGTAGTGGTGTGGATATTTTTTGAATTTATCGTTAATTAAATTATTTGTATGTAAAGTCAGGCCACCGTTTGAAATTATGGAGCGATTGTAAATCCTTACACAACTGTAAAATATTACAAGTGTAGGATATTTTCCCTGATTAGTCATTATGTTGCATTTAATTAAGTTGAGTAGGTAACCGCTAGAGTAGAAGGTGATAGAACTTAGATAGAAGGAAGAAGATCGGAGAGTGCTCTCGGTCCTTAAACATGTATTTTTTTTTTTTGTCTGTAAGAAGATATCAGCTATAATCATGTGTTTTTGAAATGAATAGAATAGAGGAAAATTCATCCAATTGTACAATGTTGATAATGTTTTACAGTTTTACTATTGTTATGAATTTTGTGAATATATGAAGTTCATGGTGAATGAATAATTGAATAAGTTTAAAGTGTTTCTCTTATGTAAGTTATGCAAGGAGTGCATATAGAATGCAAGGAGTGTGTGTGTGGGGGATTCTTTTGACTCGAAGCTCAGAAGAGATAGCGTGGAACTTTTGTATGCAAAGTGTGCATATTAAGCGCAAAGAGTGCATATGCGAAGTCTTTGACTTGGAGAAAACGTTGGAGAAATAATATGGTTTTTCTCATAATACGATGAAGAGGTCAGTTACAAGGAGTGCACTGGACCAGAAATCGAATAAGTGTCGAAGAAATCTCTTTGAGGAATTCAAAGTTCAAAGGAAGAACAAGTATGGAGGATTTAGCGGGAGAAATCCTTCAGAAGAAGAAATTTTGAAAGTTGGACAAGATTAAGGGTTAAGATCCATGCAGGAGGAACTGAACCATTTTAGACTGTTAGATCTTGGAGAATTCATGCACTGATTAGTCATGAGGATCTTTCGGAATTTTGTGAATCAAAAGATTGGAAGTGAAAATATCTGATACACAAAGTTTCAAAGTGGATCTCGACCGTTGGTTGCGGGAGAGATAAGGACCGTCGATTATCCATGGAGAATTCAGAATTCACAAGTTGGTAGGAAGGAGGTGAACTATCACCCAACTTTGCATAATGCAAAGTCCCGAAACGCTCGAAGGGTTGAGCCCCAGGTTCTAGCCGGAGATCACATAGATGAACGTTACAGGAAGGATCTAGTGTTCGCTAAGATCTATTCAGACTTCAGAAGGTCGGAGAGTCGAGTTGACTCACAATGGAATACCTGAGGTCGCGAAGTGCAAAGCGAATTTTGGTTAGGCATGTGGTCACCGTCGGTGGTCACGTGAAGGGGAAGCTTGCGCCTAGTTCTAGTTCACTCATGTGGATTTTCGTAAAAGGACCTGTGGTTTTAGTCGTTGAAGGTTCCAAGTGGGAACCCGAAGGGCCATTTCGGCTCGGAATATTGAAATATCCTAGACCGGGACGTCGCACAACCCTTGGAGATAATGGGGTCTGCAGCAAGTGGTATCAGAGCCTGGAAAAAAAAAACTTGAAGTTGGATTCCGTGTGTTAGGAGCAGTTGAAATAATGCCACAAAGGATACGCGTAGATCCACCTATAGTAAACCGTGTTGTAGGAAGGGAAGTGAGAGAAATTCATGCAAGGTTGGAAGCAATGGAAGCAATGCAAAGGATAACATGTGCCACTGGAGACGTCAGTGATGCAGAGAGTGAAGAAATAGAACTTGAATAAGCTACAAGGGAAGATGCATGTTGAGTCCATTTTTGTGCTTCCACAAACCATACTTTTGCCTCTTTATTTGCCCATTTTTCCTTCATTTTATTCCACATTTCTCATAAAATAGCCTATCCAAGGTATATTTGTCATCCTTTAACTTCATAATTGAATTTTC
>SNQJ01S0016959.1:148341-161178 GCA_010110895.2 Picea sitchensis
CGAATCTTCCATTCACAGATGTGGGTGAAGGGGACCCCACTACATTTTATTGTTGATAGAGGAAGCCAAAAGAACATCACCTCACAAGAGGTTGTCAAGCAGTTGGATTTGCCAACAACACCACACTCGCATCCATACAACATCGGGTGGCTTCGCCAAGGTCAAGATCTTTGTGTCAGCCAACAATGTCACATGTACTATGACATCAATCCCTTCAAGGATGAGGTATTATGTGATGTTTCCCCATTGGAAGTCTGTGATGTTCTATTAGGCTAACCACATATGTGGATGCATCATGCTATTTATGAGTCTCAACCTTGTAGTGTCATTGTTACTTTGGGGGGTCAACTATATAGGATACCAGAGATAGTTTCAACTATTGTCCCACCAAAACAATGCAACAAAGTAATCTCTCATACTACAAAATTTAGCCTATTCACAATCCGATCAAAAGGTGAATAGAAGGACACTGCAACCACTGCAGCCTTAGCCCAAGCCCTTTCTATCCAATAGAAGAAGATCGACAATATTGTAGAAGAGTACCAAGATGTTCTTATTTCACCTACGAGGGTGCCTCCACACTGCCCAGTCAAGCAAGGTTATAACAGAACCCTTCATACTCTTCATGTTCCATCTTCACTGACAGAGTCCTCCCACACTCAGGTAGATCATGTAGCTAGATTGGTTGAATGGATTTAACCCCTCCAGCAACAAGTTCATGACAACCTTCAACAAGCTAAGCAGGACAACTTCTTCGGCAAGGCAAGCAGCGCACCAAGCTTCATATTTAGAAGAAGTTTCCCCATCCCCCAAGGGAACTTGACACAATGGGGACCATCGCTTCCTAAAGGAGGAGGAATGATCTAGATGGATCTCGATGGCCATCCACCTTTTCCACTGAATCACCATTTTGAGCCTGTGGTTTTGATAAACCATGACATTCACCCTTTTGATGCGGAATAGAATGTAATGTCATTTTCATTTGTTAATTACAAACATCATGTAATGGTCTTATGTACATGCCTACAACATAGTGTTAATGCACTAGATCCCATTAGAACTACGCAGTTAAGCGTGCTCGAGCTAGAGTAGTACTGGGATGGGTGACTGTCCGAGAAGTCCTAGTATTTTACATGCCTATGGCATTTTATAAACTTAGTCCAATTTATCCCACATGCATCATGGAAATTATTCTCCTCTCACTCTCTCATACATAATTGAGGCGAAGGAGGCCCTTTAAGGAGGCAATGTAGTGTGATGTAAAGTTTCTTGTGAATGAAGCATAGCCAACATCTCTTTCTTTTTAGAGATAAGCTACCCCATTTTTCTAGTTTGTGTTGTATAGTGTTTTTCTATCTTATTCAGTGATAGAAGTTGGGTTTCACTGTATTTTTGTGTATTTCATTGTTATATCTTCGTTATATTTCTTCCTTCATGTCGTTCTGAAAATAATCTGGATCAAAATGCATACTAAAGAAACACACTTTTACCTAATGACACATTAGACCAAGTAGATCTTAACTAACTCCTAAGCGTATAAATATCCTAACAATGCTTGAGGCATTCTCTTTGTTTATCTGAAAGAATTGGACAAGTTTCATTGGAGTCTTCGGAATGAATAACGAAATGGGGTTATTTGGTATCTCTTTTTGGTATTGACTCTTAATAAATATATAAAGTCCTTCAACTTGTTTTATCATAAAGTAGGATTGAAATCTAGAGAAATTTTATGTCCATCCATGAGAAACAGTCTATGATTGAGAGGGATTAATAAACAATTTTTCCTTTTTTTTGTCTCTTTACATTTTTTTTACCTTAAACTGTAAAGATTATCCTAGGGTGTTCTTCTTATGTTTCATATTCATCCTTGGCATTATGAACGTATGAAACAACACATGTATCAAGGCATTCCTTGCACTCTTCTCTTTTTAGATTAGACATGGCCATTACTAAGAATAAAATATTCTTCTCAACAATACAAAACAATTAATGATGCTTGTTCCATAGACACTCATAATGAGTGTTGAAAACATATCTGATTTCTTTTGAGTTTTTCAGATTGCCAATTTGATTGATATAGTTAAAATTATTCATGTCTATGTTTATTCTTCATTGATATTTTCTAACAATTTCTATAGACCCTCGACTATATATTCCCTTAAATGATATTTGCAACAATTTTCATAACTCAAATAATTAACTAGAGAAGAGTTCAAGGACATGTTTAAGTTGCATGTCATTGAGGAATTGAACTTTGTAAACAAGAAAAAAGGCGGTAGAGTTAGCAAAGTAATTTTTTTAAAATGCATACTACCTTGGTATTTTCCATATTCATTTTAATTAGTGTTTTGATATTTAAAGGGAATGGTGGTAAGTTTCTTTTGAAAACCTATATGATGGGAAGATTATTGTGGTTGCATCTTGTTAATGGGTCAAATACACTTGCTAGTGAATATTTTTTTTCTAACCTTGATACTTTTCTCTTTATTGGAGATTGGAAATAGATTATAAGATAAGCAACTTGCTTTTGTTTGTAATAATTGACCTTGGGGATAGACAATTATTCAAGTATTCTACCTCACTTATAACTTGTCATCCCACATAGAAAAGGTATAACTTTCACATGCATTTGAACTTCAAGTACCCATGTTGAAGAAATGCCTCATGTTATTTTTATCATGTATGTAACTTATGATTCAAATCACCTACCTTAGTTAGAGAAGTAGAAAAATGCCCTTAATGTGATATGAACTATCGTTATATTAGATATTAGATATATGAATGTTGTTAGCACTAGGTGGAGTTCCATGGTGTTTGTTATGCCTCAATATTGTAATTATTTATGCATCTTTTCTAGTCAAATAATCTCATGATCTAATTTCATATTAAAAGTTAAATTATTAGATTGAGAAACAATATTAATTTCCCATTTTGAAATTTATTTAAGGTTAGTTTGGTTTATCCTTATTATGTGCATATAATAGCGAATTTAGAGCTTGTAAGCCATATAAAGGGCCTTGTTTCAAAATCTTCACAATGTAGTAGGAGCATTTTCACGTGAATTTATTCCATAAATTTTGGGTGGAAGGATTGATGGAACTTAGCGCAGAATAGGGATGAGATTTGGAACTTTACTTCATGGTATAACTTGGTCCATACCCAAAATTCAATGCCCAAATATTCTTCAACGAGGTGGTGGCTCTCTTCCTATGTTGGGAATGACCAAAGGATTGCAAGCTGAGGTTCATGTATCACCTTATATATGTACTTTTAGTGGTTCAAACAAAGATTTCAATCATTTTTCTGAGTTACAACCATTTTTCTTAGTTACAACAAAAGGGAATTCAGTTAGGCATCCCTACAATTTCTTCTAAACATGAAGATATATAAGGATATATGAGGGCACAACCTAGTGCAAGGTGATGCTTCCTTTTTTAATATGTGCAATAATAAAATTTGTGTGGGAATGAAAATCATCGGCCATTCCTCATACATTCAAGTAGAGGAAGCTATGGACTGTCACTTATGGAGAAACAAATAGTAAAGGAAATGGGGTTACAAGTACAATTGACACTACTACTAATAAATGGTAAGAGTGCAGTTCATAAAAAAATTCCATGATATTACACCATCCGACTTTCAACAAATAGTAGTTTTTAACTCTACATTCAGAATAGTTGGTTTTACCATATCAAAAATTAGAGGGTAGTCCATTTACAAATTGGCAAGCCTTAAAAGAGAACATTCTCAAAAGCTTATTGGCCCGCATGACTTCCACCAACCACATCCTGTAGTGGGATTTGAACTAGTTAGACAATTTTTGGATGCTTGTGATGGGTTCCCCTTATCCATGAAAGTCATTAGAGAACTATTTCATGAAAAATATGATTTGGATTGTTTGAAATCTGAATTATGAAAAATATCTAATGTACTTCCTTTAGACATACAAAGCAGCATTCAAATTAGCTATGGAACTCTCGATGAAGAGGATAAAGATATATTCTTTCCTCTTTGGCTTTCCTCTATCCCTTACTACCTTAGAAATTTAAGGGTAATGATCTTGTTTTCTAGATAGGAGAAGGGGTTTAAATGTTGGATTACTGAGAGGGAGGGTGAATCAATAATAACATAATTATAATCCTTTTTCTCCAAATAATCCAAGTGTTATATCAATGTAGAATTATTATCCAATAATGAGCAATAAGAAATGAACAATAACACACATACACAGTACACCAGGTGTTTTATGTGGAACTCAAATCGGGAGAAAACCAGGAATATTTATCCTAATATGTCTTGAAGAATTCATTGGAAGCACCAACTTCCTTTGTTTCTAGCTACAGGCAGGCTCCAACTAGTTCTTAGGCTACAACTGGGGAAGCTCCAGCTCCCCAATTCTCGGCTACAACCAGGAAGGGAGGCTACAACCCTATGTTCTCCGGCTACAATTGTAAGGTGGCTACAACCACCTCACCTTGACCCATCTAACCTCATTGACTTATAATTAGAATGATGAAACCAATGTCACGCTATCTTTGTGAGATATATTGTTGTACAAATTGTACCAGTAAACCTGAACCATGACCATGGTCGAGCATCATTGACAATGATCAATCTCTGGTTGACCATATTCAACATGCTTAATGTTGGAGAAGGAAATTTTGGGTTCTTGTAACAAAGCAGGCAAATAGTTAAGGAATCACGACACACTAGGAAGAAGGGAAGCGACATGGCCAGGAGGGGAAAAGGAAGAAGCATGCAAGTGGAAGATCAACCTGCAGAGTCCAAACAGAATGGTTGGATTGAAGACCAACCACGTGGAAGGCGGTTGGAATGTGTACAAGTTGAGTCCACTTAAATTAGGGTTTTGAGTCATAATGTAAAGTGTGTTTTTACCCACCTTTTGTATAAATAGAGGATGTATGAGGAAAATGGGATATATTTGATGGGAGAGTATCACTTTGTATGAGAAAAGTACTTTGAGCACTTTTTTAAGTTCTGAGTCGAAGTACTTGTTTTGTTTAGAGAACTTCTGAAGCTGGATGGATTAGGTTGGAGATGTAATTGGGGAATTAGGGCTGCAAGTTGTGGAGCTTGGTGTAACATTGGTCCACCTCACCACTAAACTTATGTGTTCATTCTACATGCACCTTTTGATGTAATGTGCACAACGCAGGACATTTTTTTGATGAAGAATAAGAAATAACAAAAGATCTTTGTGGACATATCGAGTGAACCATGGTAAAATGGGTATATATGTGTGTGTTGTGTTTATTTTTATATGCTTAATGATGAATGAATGGATAGATGAATGCATCTGTTAGAGTTTTTTGATAGCGTGCATTAGAATAATCACGCATAATGAATGTTATTGAATGGATTAAATAGTAGATCTGATGAATATTATGGTAGAATTCATATAGAAGTAGAGTAAAAGGAACATCCCTAATCTCTTCCATGACTGTAGAAATATGCGTCCTGCAGGAGAGTCACCCATAAGCCACATCTCAGATTGAGACACGTTATGCACTCTATGTGTGGTGTAGCTTTCTGGTTTACCAAAAGGGGCGATGGTGAATATGGGTTTTGTTGGAGAACTAGGTAGAACCTGGGTCAGACCATGCATTCAACACTTAACCATATTAACCATATTAATCCACTAACCCCTAGAATGCTTCTCCATTAACATTGTGCCCTCTTATCCATTAACCCATTAATCACGTAGCCCGAGAATCCCATAACCCATAAACCTCCTAACCCAGTAATCCAAGTGAACCACTAACCATTCATCCTCACTGACCATATTGACCATTGTTGACCATGGGCCAACATTAACAACCTTATCAACCATAGTCAATCAAGGTTGACCATTGTTAACTATAGTTTATCTAGTAACCCACTCACCCATAATCCCTTGACACTTATTGAACTATGTTGAATAACATGGTCTTCTAGTCAAAATCAATCTCTTGTCATAATTAACCACCTACCCTTGGCCCATTAACTAACCTATTAACCACGTATTCCTCTATTATCCCCCTAGATTCATTAATCTCAATAACTCACTAACCCTTGAACATCATTAACCATATTAATAGTCATTAACCATGGTTTATCATTGGTGACCTCTCTTCACTATATTAACTAATATTAATTTATATTGACCAATGCAAAATCTTAGTCAACATCAATGAACTTTCACAATCAACCACTTATCCCTCACCCACTAACTAACCCATTAACCACCTAATTCTCTAACCTCTTAGTCAACATCAATGAACTTTCACAATCAACCACTTATCCCTCACCCACTAACTAACCCATTAACCACCTAATTCTCTAACCCCCGGACTTATTAATTTCACTAACTCACTAGATCATGAGCATCATCAACCATATTGACCATCGTTGACTATGGTTAGAATTTATTAAACATATTGATATATATACCATATTTTCTATGCTTCACCATATTAACCACCTTGACCCACTAAGGTCACTCACCCACTAATATTGTGCCTTGTTATCCAATAATCCATTATTCACATAGCTTGATAATCTCATAAACTATAAAACTCCTATCCTATTAACCCTAATAGTCCATCACCCTTTCACCTTCATTGACCATATTGACCATTGTTGTGTCATACCTTGATATTTGAAACATAAAACTTAGAGAAATATTAACAAAAATGTAATTGTGGAAAGAAAATAAAATTAAATTAAAGTATCAAAGCATCAACAATAGGAAAATATTTATTGATATTTTAAATAGGAATCAATGTTCACTTCTCTCTTTAAGCGGGAAACATCCAATTGAGTGCAGCTCTGTTATAATATTAATCACTCGGCAACCAATTACATATCTTCTACTATTGTAAATAGTTTCTATCTATTCAAAACCCTAACCACCTAGTGGGCCTTCATTAATGAGGCTATATCAACTACCTAATGGACCTTCTTTAATTTAGACACCTTACATTCATTGATTACATCTCTAACTAGCTAGTGGACCTTATTTAATAAATTTGGCCACTATACATTAATTAACAACCTATTCCCTCAACTAGGGGAATTAGGGTGGGACCCTAACATGCCCTTCCCCTTCAAAAGAAATGTTTTCCTCAAGGTTGGAGATGTGGAAATTGTTGTAGGATAGTGGTTGGCTCCCATGTAACATCTTCAATTTGTGTATCCTTCCACTATCTTCAATTTGTGTATCCTTCCACTATATTCAATTTGTGTATCCTTCCACTATATTCAATTTCTGTATCCTTCCACTAGATCAAGACTTCCTAGATACTAATATGGGGCAAAAAGTGTTATATTTTGTCTAAAATTATCTATGGGTGCAACCAAATGGAATCCTCTTCATCAAGTTCTAGGAGGATGGTTTGAAATCAACAATTCGACCCTACCACTTTCCTCAATCATGACACATTAAACATTGTGTGGATATTAGAGTGAGTTGGGAGAGCCTACTTGAAGAAACATGTCCAATATGTTTTAGTATTGGATAGGGTCCATAAAACGTAGGTGCAAAATTTGTGTGGCTCTTCTCCTTGAGTGATGTCTGCTTATAAGACTACAGATGAAGGAACATCTAATCTCTTTTTCAAAGTTGCACTTGAATTGATGTTGATTGATCTATTGGTTGATTTTGTTTTGATCCAACACCAAAATACATGTAAGTGTATGGTGAATGTAAGTGAGGGAATTCAAGGTTTTGTCCAACACTTGAACCTTCGATGTGCTTGGTAAGTACAAGACCATTGATGGGGGATTTTGTCCATAGAATACATTATAGGGTGACATTTTGGTAGCACCATGATATGTGGCATTGTACCACAATTATACAAAGGGTATCCATTAAACCCACTGTGCCTTCTTTTTTTAGGAAAAACATTGCAAATATGTTTCTAGACATGTATTGACCACTTATGTCTGACCATTTCTTTGGGGATGATATGCCATGCTCATTTTCAATTAAGTGCCTTGTATTTTAAACAAATTATGTCATCAAACTTTTGATGAATGTAGGATCCAACCCAATTGAATTAGGCATTCCATGGAGTTTAAAAGCTTTGTCCATGAAAACTTGTGCTACTATGAAGTCCTTGAAGAGGTGTTGTAAGCGAAAAAACTTAGTGTATTTATAAAGGAGGTCAACAACTACAATGATGATCAATTTATTTATTGCTTTAGTTAACCCCACAATAAAATTTATGGAGATGTTAGTCCAATTTTTTGTATAAATTTGTAAAAGTTGTAAGGCTCTGGAAGACTTCGCCATTTCACCCTTGTTCATTTGGCATGTTTTACACTCTTCCACAAATGTGTGGATTTCTTTCTTCATGCCTTTCCAAAAGAACGAATGCTTAATTTTTTCATAAGTTTTTTGAAACTCTAAGTAACCCATTGTGGGAGAGGAATGTAATTTAGTTAACACTCTTCCTTTGAATGTTGAATTGTGGACCAAAAATATATTCCCTTTACACCACAATGCATCATCCTACCAAGAGTATCCCTAATGTATATGTGGGTCTTATTGGAGCTATTGGAGAAGTTGAATGATAATTTCATCCACCAACTACCATAATGTACCTCCTTTATCCAAACAAGAACTAGTAAAGATAAATAAAACAAGATCCTTCCTCCTCATACTTCTTTGATAAACCATTGACCACCATGTTCTCCTTGCCTTTCTTGTAGATGATCTCATAATCTTATCCTAACATTTTGGTGGCCTGGTTTTTCTACTTGGGTAAGAAAAGCCTATGTCCCAGTAATCATTTCTAACTGAGATAGTCCTTAATTTGGAAATGAAGGTTAATCAAATAAGGATGACATATATCAATTGCATGAAGAATAACCATTGTTTCTTTTTTATAAGTTGATTTTCCCAGTTTTTATCATACAATTATTCATTGGTGAAGGACAACTAGGGGCATCCCTCTTGCATTAACATTTCCCCAATACCTTTTCCTTATACATTACATTCCAATATGAAATTCTTATTGATGTTTAGCATGGCTAGGACATGAGTAGTACACATAGCTTCTTTGAAATCTTGAAATCCCTAATCTATAGAATCGATTTATCCAAAGGAATTTTCTTGAGTAGGGTGGTGAGGGGAAATAAAATTTTACTATAGTTGTATAAAAACGTTTTGTAGTAACTAGTAGAGATAAGGAATCCAAGAAAACTTTTGAGAGCCTTTAGGTGAGGTCATTTCTTTATTACCTTGATTTTCTTAGGATCAACACATACTCCATATCGAATACCAATGTGCCCTAAATATTCCATTTCTAAGGTACCAAAAGAACATTTAGAACATTTGATGAACAATTGGTGATTGCAGAGAATTTGTAAGGCTCTATTCACATGTGCCAAATGTGTCTCCCAAGTTTTGATGTAGATTAATATATCATAAAACAAGACAAGGACAAAATGGCATAGAAGAGTTCAAAACATTTTTTCATGAAGCTTTAAAAAGTGAAAGGTGCATTGCTAATACCAAAAGGAATCACCAAGAACTTATAATGGCCTTTATGTGTGTGGAAAGCAGTTTTAGGAATATTTGCTTCCTTCATTATATTTTTTTGATAACCTAAATGAAGATCAATTTTAGTGAAGAATTGTGTTCCATATATATCATCCAAGTGGTCATCAATGATCGAKATCTGATAATTTATCTTTAATTGTCAATTTGTTAAGAGAACAAAAGTTGGGAAACATGTTCCAAGCACATTCGTTTTTTAGAACCATGATGACTAGAGAGTATGGGTTGGTACTAGGATTGATCACATTTGCTTCCAACAATCCTGAGATGATATTTTCTATCTCATTTTTATATCCAAAAGGGTAGTGATATAGGTGCACATTGAATTATTAGCTACCTATAGTTAGTGGGATACTATGATCATGCTCACCACATGAGGGTGGTAGTCCATGGGGAAGTTTGAAGATATATTGATGTTTTTCCAAAACTAACTACATGACAATATGAACTAACAAGAAAGCATCCTCTAGGATGTGGATTTCATGGAATTGTGTGATAATCAATGAATGACCCAAGTTCTTTAGGATATTTTCCATATGGTGGGAAATGATTGTTTTTGGAGAGCCTATTTTTCATACCTTTGAGAGTGTAGTAGTGCATGTCCTTCTTGAACTCATGTATAATTATGAGAAATCCATTTTTATGGGGCCCAATGTTCTCAAACATTCTACACCCAAAAAAATATCACAACCTTTCATTTCAATGGAAAAGATGTGAGTTTTAGGAAATAATCATCTATTTTGAGTTTCACATTGTCACACTTTCCACCATTTTTTATAGATCCCATTTGCAATAATAATTTTAAAGTTGTTAGCAACATGGATATAGTAGTGTGTTTCTTTTTTGATGTGACAATGAATGATAATGTGGGTGATGTCATAGTCTATTGAGACAATCACCTTCTTGTGCTTGATATAGCTAGCCAACTTTAATGTTTAAGGAGGTGAAATGCTAGTTAAGGCATGAAGGGAGATTTGGGGTTCTTAACAATGTTGTCTCAAAGTAGGAATATCCTCCATGGTAGATGTGCTTTCCTCTGAAGTCAAATCATCAAATTTTTCATTAAAAATTTCCTTACATATATCATAGGTCAATTATATTCCTTACACTTTATACTTAGGAAATACTAGTCATTAAAATTATAATGGAGACCATTGAGTTGGTGTTCCACCACATTTTCTTGCATCAGTTTTTCAACCTTGAGGAGTGGAGTAGGATGTTGAGGAGGCACACATTTTTGGTGTGGTCATGGAAAAAGGTTTGAGCATTTGGACAAGGAATATGTCACAACCTATGCATGACAAGATATCTAAGAGGTCTCCAACTAGGTAGTGGGGCGATTCATCTCTACAAGAGCTTTTATTTCCTCCTTGAGTCTACCACTAATAAAACATTGCTTGAAAATATCTTAAGGAGAAATTTATGTTTTGATTTACAATCACTCAAAAGAATCAATGTATTCTTCCACCATGCATGTGTTGACATAATTTGGTCATAAATTACACAAATTAGTACCATTTTCAAAGGAAACAAAAAGGGCTTTCACAAACTGCTTCCATGCAATGTATCTCAAAGATGATTTCTTATGTGATTTACACCACTACCAATGTTCTTGGTTTCATCAATCGTATATGTGAGGGACTTGATTTCTAGCATTGTGTCATTCATTATATATTCCATGTATAACATGTTTCTAGTGTGAATCATGGGATCATGAGGACCACCTGAAGGGTTACTAGGGAAGTAGACCAACATGATTGGCATCATAAGAGGATGTTGTTGAGATAGGTTTTCCATAAGGGTCAGGTCTGGTCTAGGCCCATGGGTTCCACCTGAAGGGTTACCCAAGAGCTATATTAACACAATCAACATTGTGAGAGGATTCTTTTGAGATAGGTATTAAATAATTCTATCGTCTAGCAGAGTACTTCTTTTTTTTGTGGAGTATTTACTCCCACTTTTGTATTACCATACCATGGAATTCTTAATTCCTGATATTCTAAGTTATGTAAGAATTTCATTATTATTCTATATAGGTTATGGTCTTACATGGTCCTAAAAACAAAGGAGTGTTAGGCACTATATATATATATCTAATAGTACTCGACCAATCTTTTATGATGTTAACTAAGAATGATAAATTATACCCTTATGCATACTACATTATTCCTTAGCATGCAAGAGTGATATCCTTAGTTGTTTTTCTTGGTGTACTATAAAAACAAGATGGTTGACAGGTTTATGTAAATATGGTTTTACGTACATTTAGGGGGATTCCAATATACCCAAGGGTATGTGCAAGATCAAATTCATATAAAAATTATGTCTAATGTTGTACTACTTATTAGGTACCAACAAAGGTGTACAAAGTCATCCAACTAGGTGAACCCCTTTGTATGTCATGCATGTATGCTTCCTAGATGTAGTTCTCCCTATTGAATGATCACTACTACATATTCAAAAATTTGCGACGAAAGTACACTTTCGTCGCAAAATTTAAGAGAAAGAGTTCAAATTTTCAATTTATTTATAAATCCAGCCCAAATTCATCTCTCTTGCAATGAACCCAAACGTTCATCACAAGAGGGATGAACGTGAAGATACTGGACTATCGTCTCGCTTGCGACGACCTTTGGCTATCGTTGCAAGAGCGATGATAACCATTGATCATTACACTATTTGACAAAGTCAACATTGACCGTTATATTGTTTGAAAAAGTCAACATTGATTTGGTCAACTTTCGTCGCTCTTGTGATGAGAAAAATATCTTTAAATATTTTGCGAATTAGAGATGTTGTGACAATCTTTCTATAATAACGACGGTTCAGAAAGGGTATTTTTGTGCGGAAAAATGTCACGGAATATTAGAGGTGGGAAAAAAAGTAAAGTGGGTGAAAAGGGTGATGGTAGATGTTATTGCCCTTGCAAAAAATGTTTCCTTACATGTCCCATAAGAATTTTAATAGCAACAACTACAAAACATTGTAGGAAATATGGGCACATTGATGGGGGATTGAATGAATATTGTCCCATGGTAATTAGCTCTATATTCATTATCTGTTTTTATATTGTCAATTTTATATAAAACTATATATATGTACATATATTGTTTGAATAGTTGTTATAGTACACTAATTTTGCATGATTGTTTGTAATTATAAAGTTAGAGTTGCCCTCTAACTTTCTGCAGAATATTGCACCAAGTAGTACTAGTAGAAATGATGTTGTACAAGCTGAGGAACATGATCAAGCAAATGAGGATCTCATGGAAGAA
>SNQJ01S0016959.1:165340-209342 GCA_010110895.2 Picea sitchensis
AGAGGAAGGGTGGAGTGGGCCAATGAGAAGCCCCAGGATTTGAGGATCGAGAGCTCACCTGGGTCAGTGGGGAAGTCTTCCTTGAACCAAGAATGTAGATGGAGAGTTTCCTGGAGATGCAGGAGGATTGTATTCCATAGGAGGGTAAGAGAAGATGGTTGGGATTGAAAGATCATTTTATTCCTCTCTTTCCATATTTGCCACACTATGAAGCCTGGTAAGAGTTGTCAAGCTCTGTTCAAGATAGGAATTTTGAAGGGACCAGAGCCCCACTCCTTGATGGTTCTAATGATGTTATTTTTAACTCGATTGGTTCTTCTCATGAGATGAGTGGCTTGGTTCCAGATGTTCTCACTGAGTGGACAGTTATTTAGGAGGTTCTCCATGGTTTCTGCCTGGAGATGACAGATATGGCAGATCGAGGGGCCAATGAATCCTCATCTATGGATATTGTCCCAAGTTAAGATCTTATTCTGCAGTAGGATCCAGAGGAAAGTAGAGATTTTGGGCCAGAGTTTTGATTTCCATATTGTTTTCCAGATGTTGTCTTTCTGAAGGTTATGGAAGTTCTCCTATAGGGTGTATCCCTCCTTGAGAGTGAAGCTTCCATGAGGTGTGTATCCCCATCTGAGAATGTCTGGGTATATGCTTTTCCAGATTCGTGTTTGGGTTGTTTCTTGATTCCAGTGTTGCAAGTCACAATTCATTGCCACTTGGAGTTCCTGATGAGTTGATTTCCAGCTTCGCCAGGAAGAGTCACTGGGGGTTTTTGTACACAGATCTGCCACTTTGAGAGTGGCAAGATATTGAATGTTATTTTTGTAGGAATGTAGATTTTCTTCCAGTTTTAGGGGTGGCATTTGTTGCCAGGAATCCGTCTAGAATAGGGCACTTTGACCATTTTGAACTTCCCAGAAAGCATGTTCTTGTATGAGTGATTGGTTTTTCCAGGCCGCATTCCAGATGTTGGAGCCCTGAATTTTCCCCTGCATTCTTATAAGTTGACTTTGGTGTGTATTTGGGGAATATTTGCATTTCTAGAGTTTTTCCTAAAGCTCTGTTGGAGTTTTGAGCCACCTCCACCAAATTATTGCTCCCATGATGCTATTTAATTTACCAGGGTCCCAAAGGCCCAAATCACCTGAGGATTTAGGCATGCAGAATTTGTCCCAGCTGACTAAGGCCCATATTTTGTTCGAGTTGTGTCCATGCCATAGAAAGTTTCTTTGCAGATTCCTAATTTTCTTTATAACTGATTGGGGGGCAGCTAGGGATGAGAAGAGGTAAGCTGGGATGGCTTGGAGGATTGACTTTAATAGAACAATTCTGGCTGGAAGGTTCAGGGAGAGAAAGGTCCATTTGTTGAGACAAGTGGTGAGGGAGAGTAGGAGGGAGTCCCAGGAGATGTTTATGGCTGTGGAGTCAAAGAGAGGGAGTCCCAGGTAGCGAGAGGGCAGAGTGAAGATAGATGTATTCGGAATTTGAGAAAGGTGATGTTGGATTGCCAAAGGAGTATTGAAAAAGAAGAGTTGTGATTTGGCCATATTAAAGGTGGTGCCAAAGGCTTCGCTGAAATCGGAGAGGATGGAGCTTAGTTTTATTGCTTCTTGCACGGTGGGAGTATTCATTATTAGCATGTCATAAACAAATTGGCTATGGGAGGCTGATGGTTCTAATCCGTGAAGAGGGAGGCCTTGGAGGGATCCATTCTGAATTGAGGTCTTGATATAGCGTTCTAGTCCTTCAGCCATTATGACAAAAATAAAAGGGGAAAGAGGGTCTCCTTCCCTTATCCCTCTTGAGGAGGAGAAGGGTTGAGAGGGGACCCATTGACAAGGATTGAGAAGAAGGTTGAGGGTATGAGGTTCATTATCCAGGAGACCCAATCCCTGTTGAAACCGAAAGTCAATAGAAGCGCTTTCATATATTGCTAGCTTAATTATCAAAATCTTTTGAAAGGTCAAGTTTTAGAAGCATACCTGGAGTGTGGGTGCTTTTGAGAAAGTGAATAATTTCATGGACAAGAATGACACTATCCATTATTTTCCTTCCTTTGACGTATCCTGATTTCTCCATGAAGATGATGAAGGGTAGAATAGGCATGAATCTTAGAGCTATGACCTTGGAAATGATTTTGTAGATCACGTTACAAAGAGCTATGGGTCTAAATTTCCTCAGGTTTGTGAATCTTTCTTCTTTGGGTATTAGGGTGAGGAAAGTGGCATTTAGTGCTGGAAGAACTTTTCCAGAGCTGCGTAATTCCTCCACCAACTACCACACTTTCTCCCTTAACATTGGCCAACATGAGTGGAAGAAGTCTGTTGTGAAACCATCTGGACCTGGAGCCTCTCCTATGGGTAACTCCTGAATGGACTGATCCACTTCTTCTTACATTATTAGTGTCATGAGAGCTTGATTTTGTTCCTGGGTGATTATAGTTGGGATGTTTTGGACCACCTGCTCTATTGCTGAGGTGCAATCCACATGGGGTTCGGAGAGGAGATCCTTGTAGAAATTTGTCAGCTCATGTGTTATTTCTTGATGATTGAACAGGGTGTGGCCTTGCGAGTCTTCCATCTTTGTGATGCGATTGATAATGCGTCTATGGATCATAGAATGATGGAATAATTTGGTGTTCTTCTCTCCTTCGTTGAGCCATTGAACCATAGATTTATGTCTCCACAAGATATCTTCTTTATTGTGCCTTTCTTCTAGTTTTCTTTTGAGTTCATTTTCCTCCTGTTGTTGGGTGATTGTGTATTCTGCTTGAATGAATTGTTCTTGGAGGTTCTCAAGTTTTTTTCCAGTAATTTCCTTTCCTGAAAAATGTTCCCAAAGACCTTTTGTTCCATTTATGTACCTGTTGTTTGAAGTGTTTGAGTTACTACTGGAAGCAGTACATTTTGGTGCCCACCTATGTTTTCCCAGTGCTCCACCAGTGATGGGCCAGCTCCTAGAAATCTGGATGGGAGAGCCAAAAAAATTCAAATATGAAGGGTTTAAGCTTGGGGGTGGAAATAGTGTCAACCCAGAGCTGAACCGGCCAGTGGTCCAAACCTGCCTTCGGGAGGATGTTGGATTCTACTAGGGGGGCTTCCAAGAGGAGTGTTTTTGAGATGAGGAAGCGATCAAGCCTGCAAACTATTTGGTGGTTTCCTGATCTTTTGTTGGTCCAGGTGTAGGTTCCATTGCTATTCTCAATGTTTACCAGTCTAAGGTTCTCTATGATTTCCTGGAATTTGGCACTATCCTGCTCCAGGCTCTTTTTCCGCCCTCACTTTTCCTCCAGCGTGAGAATCATATTGAAGTCACCCCCTATTATCCATCGCTTTCCCTTCTCTAAATAGCCTAAATAATCCAAGCTCTGAAGAAAGAGGTCTTTGTCTTGGCTGATCTGTGAACCATAGGCATTTGTGATCACTCTTTCCTTGTCCGAACCGATGGCTCTATAGTGCATTGTGATGGTGCATGGAGTGGAGAGGCTTTAATCGAGGATGACTGTGGAAGGATTATAAAGGATGGCCAGCCCTCCTAAAGCCCCTTTTCAGTCCATTTGATAGGATTCACAGTTGCGCCAACATATTTTGATGATATCTTCTACAGTTTTCCTTGCACATTTTGTCTCTTGAATCAAGAATATATCAGGATCTTCCGTTTTGATGCAGTTTCGAAGAATCCTTTGATTGGATCTTCCATTTAGGCCTCTGATATTCCAGGTGAGGATATTCATAGTTAACAGTTTGGTGGGTAGGAAAAGGATCTCTCTGAGAGCCTGTGAATCTATCCCAAGTTGATCATGTAGTTTCCTACCTCCTTTATTAGTTGATGAGCCGGTTTTCTGCCTCTTCGTTTGTTTTCTTTTGGGTGTTTTCTCAGATCTTGGTTTGGGTCTATGTTGATCCCTAGCCTGGAAGTAGCCCCTACTGATGAGTCCAGAAATACTTTGTGGACTTTCCTGAGTTGGTCTTCTGGTAGGGTTTGGAGATCCTTCTTGTTGAGTTCTTTCTCTAACCTGTCTAGGTCGATTTCTACTAGGTCATGCTCATCCATTTCTATGATTGTATCTTCCTCTCTTTCTGGTTCTTTCCCTGAGACTGGGTGAGTCTGTGGATCTTCTTGGTTTGCTAGGGTTTGATTCTTTTTTGCCGATTCATCTTCCTTGTGCTTTTTGGGATCTTTCCCCGGGGTCTAGTGGGGATTTTCCACCTCTTCTGATTCTGGGAGGCGGTTGAGGGCTTCAAAAGAGTTATTAGTTGGGTTCTTTTTTCCGTTGATGGTTGTGGGATTCTTCTACACTTTCCTCCTTCGATTTTGAACCTGAGTAAATCCTTCCTTTGGTTTTTCTTAAACTTCCTTCCTGGGGGGGCATTGAGAGGGAAGTCTCTGAAAAGGTGTCCATGTTCATGGCATTTTCGACATCTGAAGGGGATGTGTTCATAGTCTATGGTTTGGGCCCATTCCTCATCTTGGTATTCTAAAGTAACTGTGTATGGAAGAGCTTTGGATATGTTCATATAGAACACATATACTAGCATAAGAGGTGTATTTTCTTTGTTTGATTGCTTTCTTTGGAATATTTGACATATTTACCCAGGGTGTTGCCTATGCCCAGTAAAATTTCCTCTAACCAGAACTCTTGGGGTAGGGAATAGAGGCAGATCCATACTAGAGCATATGCAAAGTTTTCCTTTTCTAGGAAGAAGCGGTCTGTCCAGAAATGTAGGTAGAAGCCAGGCGAGTTGTAGAAATATGGCCCCCTTCAAAGATCATGTCCTTGTCCTCCAGGTTGTAGAATATTATTGTAAAGAAACCTTTGGAGATCAATTGAAGCTCATAGTCTCCCTTAGGGTTCCACCATGCCTTGATCCAGTGAGCTAGGTCTTTTTCTGTGGGCCAAAGACCTAGGAATTGTCCTATGAGGGCATGGTCTTGCATGAACTATGTGTGCTACCCTATCCTAGTGGTTTTGATGACGTACCTGGGCACAACTGGGGCTTGAGGGATGCATTTTCTGGGTATCCAGACCCTAGCTGATTTTGGATGCGAGGACTCAACATCCGTGTTCGATTCTTTGCTTATTTCTATCTCTTCCTGCATGTATTTTTCTCGTAAGTGAGATGGCATCTCAAAGGATGGTCATCACGCTCACAATGTTTTTGGATCATTGGCAACTACGTTTCAGTAGGAGGGGGCTTTCGCCCCCCCTTCTTCCCCCATTCTTCTAAGGCGGTCAGTGTTGTAGGGATGAGTCAGTCAGCGCGTACCAAGGGAGTCAGAGAAGGTTCAGAACTGATGTTGCAGAGCCGCGCATGGAGAAACCCTAAATTTGCAGAGCTTCCAACCCAATTACTAGCTCGTTCAACCTTCCATGGTTATTAACAAAGCAACAAAGTAATGATGTAAAAGAGGTCATTCAAAGTATTAAATTTCCCATGGGTTTTTCTTCAAACATAAATAACATTTTAATGAAGAAAGGTGAATTTGGTGGGGTAAAAACACATTATTGGCATACCTTCATTAAGGTAATAATTTTGGTATACATATTTATATATATTGGCCTTATACATCTTTTATTTTTTTATTTTTTTTTGTGTCTACTTTGGTCAAAACAAATAACGATTCATTTTTTTGTTACAGTATGTTCTACCGCTATCTCTCCCACACAACTTTAACAACAACGTCAAACAAGTTATATATGATCTTGGCAAATACATGAGGTAAGTAGTTGTGATTTATATGAAAAATGTTCTTTCTATTTTTTGTTGTACTTAATGACATGTGTTTTACTTGTAATGTAATATATTATATTATGTTATTTTCTTGTGTCATGATCTCATGTAGATGGTTGTCTTTGAAAGAAATCCATGAAGATGATATAAAGTATTGGAAGAGAGAAATTCCTCGGCTAATGTGTGAAATGAAAAACTATATACCTCCAACATTTTTCAATGCACAAGAACACTACCTCATACACCAAGTTGAGGAGATTGAAATTTTTGGACCTGTACACACAAGGTCAATGTGGATGGTGGAGAGGCACTTGAAATCATTGAAGGCTTTGGTTAGATAAAGAGCACACCCTGAGGGTTCTCTGGTGGAGGGATATATGGTATATCAATCCATGTTGTATATTAGTCAGTATCTTCATAAATTAGTAGCTCCAACTATGCATGCCGTGGATCACATTTGGGATGTGAACTCCATCAAAAAAATTGAAGATCAGGAGCACTTGTTGGGTAAAGGTAGAATGAAAAAAATGAGAAGTAATATATTAATAACTGTGGAGATTTATTTAATTAATACATATAATTTTTTGTTTTTTGTGTATATGATCATACTCATTAATATATTAAAATATGTTATTTCATAAATTATTAATATTTACCATGGACGTTATAACTAATATTTAATATTGGTGAATTGTAATGATTTTTTTTATTTAGTTGCTCAAGATTGGGATGCACTGCATTTATACATTGCAAACAATCTTGACTAGATAAATGTATGGATTGAAAGATTTAAACAACATCATGATGGTAGTTTATCGTGGCAACGACTGTCTAAATTGGTTATAGTATCTCGTCGTAATGGAGATGCCAATGTTATGCAAAGGGAAATTGATTTAGCATATGGTTTAAAATATGGACAGGCAAGCAAATTCACCCATTTTATTCAGTTATTTTATATTATATTAATTCGACTACATGTGTACTATCTTTTTCAGATACTTTCAAACTTATATAAATTATATGTTAATTTATTAATTGATAATGCATATTTTACATATCTAGCATATTGCAGTTGAAACACCACAAGGCTATGTGGTGCAATGGTCGTAAATTTYGCATCAAACAGTTGGATGAAACTAGGAAAATTTATGATAGTGAGATAATTGTAGTATTCCAGGTCAGCAATGKTTCCTCTAGGAGTGACAGACATCCCCAAGAATCTGAAAATAGATACTATGGATATTTGAATGATATACTTGAGTGTGAMTTTAATTCCTTCAAATTAGTTTTTTTTTTTATGTCAAATGGTATAGGTTACGAATGCATGAATGCGATGAGGAAATAACTGTCATTCAGCATGCCAATGGATTTTCAATGATTAAAACAACGATGGTTGAAAGAGGACATGATTGATATGTTTTTCCAAGACAATTTGAATAGGTCTTTTACTCAAATGTTCCAGGTGAGAGGGATTGGTCATTTATTGTTAGATATGATCCAAGAGGAAGGCCGGTTAAGTATACTCATGTACAAGAAGAAGATGATTCGCCAGATCAGATAGAGCTGGAAGATCATACATGGTCGATAGACAAAGAAGACAAAGAAGATCATGGTCCAGGCGTAGGAGATAATATTGTAGTTCTTAATGATGATGTCGATGAAAATATGCTCGAAAATGACATTGATGACGATTATGATATCGTCAATCCTTTCAACATCGTTTCTGAACCGGATGATGATACATATGTCTAGTTCGATGAAGAAGAAGATAAAAAATAAGGATGATACAGATGTTGAGTTGGATCAGGTATGTGACTATATATTTTAATTTGTATGAATTATTCTCTTAAAATAATTTACTTATGTCATGGGTTAATTACATGGTTTAAAGTTTTATGTGATGTTTTTATATCCTATGTTAAATGTTGTTTAATTATTATGTGAAACCTGAAAATAGTCCCCAAAATACTAGAGTACATGGTAAACTAAAAATATCATTTACAAACACATAATATCATTTATCTTCATTAATTTTTGTTTTTGTAGTTTCTATATTGCATGAATCTTACATCTAGGTTGCTTTCGATTATTTTTTATTTTATAGATTGGGTATTGGGGAATTGAGAGCGATGTGAGGGGGAGGGTAGGGGCGATATGAGCTTCCACCTTCACGTGGTTGGCCTTTTTTATTAGAGGATAAATTATTCTTGAAACCAAGAGAATCTCATTCATTTTTATACCATCATGATCGTAGATGTCATCATTGTTGTCATAGTATTGCGTCAATGAAGTTTCGATGAACATGTTTTTCATTTCTATAGAATCTTCATTGAAACTTTTTGAAACCATGGGACTTTGTCCCATGACTTATGAAGAATTTATGTGCTTCATAGTTGTGATGAAAAGTTGTACTTTGTCATTCACATGGGCAACAGTGACCCGTGAATGGGGCCAACATTGAAATTTTTTCAAATTGTTTCTATATGCACTGAAATTTGACATGGATAGACTATTCACATGCCTTAAAGATATGGGAGGGTTTCTGGACTCAAAGTTGAAACACACACCCACTTGTTTCCATCATCAATTCATCATGTAAACCATAAACCCTATATTTCTTTCAAATTAGTGCACAAATTGGTTGACACAAGTTTTAAGTTTGCATTAGTGTTTCCTCATTTTTCTTTGAGGTTATACATTGTATATTCTACATTAATGTATATGTGTCATATTTTTGATGAAAAGTCCCTCTTTTTTCATTCATTATTTAATAAACACAATAAAAACATGTCCTTGCAGTACTAGATGCGGGAATGTGTGTACTGTTGAACGAATTTTAAAAGGAACAATGAAAAGACATTGTACTAGGACTAGAAATGGGCAACAATGACCTGCGAATGGAGCCAATATTGAAATGTGTTCAAATTGTTTATGTATGCACTGAAATTTGACATGGATAGATTATTCACATGCCTTAATGATATGGGATGGTTTCTGGACTCAAATTCGACTCACAGTACACCCACTTGTTTACATCATCAATTCATCATGTAAACCATAAACCCTATATTTATTTCAAATTAGTGCACAAATTGGTTGACACAAGTTTTAAGTTTGCATCAACCTTTCTTCATTTTTATTTCAGGTTCTACATTGTATATCATACATTATTGTATGTGTGTCATAGTTGTGATGAAAAATCCCTCTTTTTCCATTCATTATTTAATAAACACAATAAAAATATGTCCTTGCAGTACTAGATGCGGGAATGTGTGTATTGTTGAACAAATTTTAAAAGGAACAATGAAAATACATTGTACTAGGATTACTAGACATGGGCAACAGTGACCTGCAAATGGGGCCAACGTTGAAATTTTTTCAAATTGTTTATGTATGCACTGAAATTTGACATGGATAGACTATTTGCATGCCTTAACGATATGGAAGGGTTTTTGGACTCAAATTTGACTCACACACCCACTTGTTTTCATCATCAATTCGTCATGCAAACCTTAAACCCTATATTTTATTTCAAATTAGTGCACAAATTGGTTGACATAAGTTTTAAGTTTGCATCATCCTTTCCTCATTTTTATTCCAGGTTCTACACTGTATATTATACATTAATGTATGTGTGTCATAGATGTGATGAAAAATCCCTCTTTTTTCGTTCATTGTTTAATCAACACAATAAAAATATGTCCTTGCAGTACTAGATGCGGGAACGTGTGTATTGTCGAACAAATTTTAAAAGGAACAATGAAAATGCATTATACCAGGAGTACTAGACATGGGAAACAGTGACCTGCGAATGAGGCCAACGTTGAAATTTTTTCAAATTGTTTTTGTATGCACTGAAATTTGGCATGGATAGACTTTTTGCATGCCTTAATGATATGGGAGGGTTTCTGGACTCAAATTTGACTCACACGCCCACTTGTTTCCATCATCAATTCATCATGCAAACCATAAAGCCTATATTTCTTTCAAATTAGTGCACAAATTAGTTGACATAAGTTTTAATTTTGCATCAACCTTTTCTCATTTTTCTTTCAGGTTCTACATTATGTATTATACATTAATTTATTTGTGTCATAGTTGTGATGAAAAATCCCTCTTTCTTCGTTCATTGTTTAATCAACACAATAAAATATGTCCTTGCAGTACTAGATGCGAGAACGTGTGTACTGTTGAACGAATTTTAAAAGGAACAACGAAAAGGCATTGTACTAGGACTAGACATGGGAAACAGTAACCTATGAATGGGGCCAACGTTGAAATTTTTTCAAACTATTTATGTATGCACTGAAATTTGGCATGGATAAACTATTTTCATGCCTTAACGATATGGGAGGGTTTCTGGACTCAAATTCGACTCACAATACACCCACTTGTTTCCATCATCAATTCATCATGTAAATGATATGGGAGGGTTTCTAGACTCAAATTCGACTCACACACCCACTTGTTTCCATCATCAATTCATAATGCAAACCATAAACCATATATTTATTTCAAATTAGTGCACAAATTGATTGACACAAGTTTTAATTTTCCATCAGCCTTTCCTCATTTTCCTTTCAGGTTCTACATTGTATATTATACATTAATGTATCTGTGTCATAGTTGTGATGAAAAATCCCTCTCTTTCCATTCATTATTTAATCAACAGAATAAAAATATGTCCTTGTAGTACTAGATGCGAGAATGTGTGTACTATCAAACAAATTTTAAAAGGAACAACGAAAAGACATTGTACTAGGACTAGACATGGGAAACAGTAACCTACGAATGGGGCCAACGTTGAAATTTTTTCAAACTATTTATGTATGCACTGAAATTTGGCATGGATAAACTATTTGCATGCCTTAACGATATGGGAGGGTTTCTGGACTCAAATTCGACTCACAGTACACCCACTTGTTTCCATCATCAATTCATCATGTAAACCATAAACCCTATATTTCTTTCAAATTAGTGCACAAATTGGTTGACACAAGTTTTAAGTTTGCATCAACCTTTCTTCATTTTTCTTTTAGGTTCTACATTGTATAGTATACATTAATGTATGTGTGTCATTGTTGTGATGAAAAATCCCTCTTTTTTCATTCGTTGATTAATAAACACAACAAAAATATGTCCTTGCAATACTAGATGTGGGAACATGTGTATTGTCAAATGAATTTTAAAAGGAACAATGAAAAGACATTGTACTAGGACTAGACATGGGCAATAGTAACCTGTGAATGGGGCCAACGTTGAAATTTTTTCAAATTGTTTCTGTATGCACTGAAATTTGACATGGATAGACTATTCACATGCCTTAATGATATGGGAGGGTTTTTGGACTCAAATTTGACTCACAATACACCCACTTGTTTCCATCATCAATTCATCATGTAAACCATAAACCCTATATTTCTTTCAAATTAGTGCACAAATTGGTTGACACGAGTTTTAAGTTTGCATCATCCTTTCTTCATTTTTATTTCAGTTTCTACATTGTATATTATACATTAATGTATTTGTTTCATTGTTGTGATGAAAAATCCCTAATTTTCATTCATTGTTTAATCAACACAATAAAAACATGTCCTTGCAATACTATATGCGGGAATGTGTGTACTGTCGAAGGAATTTTAAAAGGAACAATGAAAAGACATTGTACTAGGAGTACTAGTATGGGATATGATGTGACGTTTGAGGGACCTAATACTCATCACAATATCCACGAAATAACGTCACAAGAGCGTCGAAATGGTCGTCGCAAAATGACCCAAATTTACTAGTGGATGGATCACTATGTTTAAATATGTCAAAGCATGTCTCTAGAATAAAATAATCTTTCCTAAAAATTGGGCATGTGGTAGAACAATAAATTTCTCTAATACCACTTGTGGTGTAATTTGATATCCAAAACAGAAAATCTAGAGCAATATTGACAAAAATGTAACTTCATAAAGTAAATAAATGGAACCAAAGTATTAAATCAACATCAATAGATAAAAATTTATTAATATTTTGAATAATTAGCAATGCTCACTTACCTCTTTGAGGGAGGAATATCCACTTGAATATATATATCCAATAAAATATTAATCACTTGGCATCTAATTACATAGCTTCTACTACTATAGATAGTTTTTATCTATATAAAAACCTACCTACCTAGTGGCCCTTGATTAATGAGGCTACATCAACTACCTAGTGGACCTTATTTGTAACATCCCCACTATTGTAACATACCCAACCCCTAGTTGGATCGCGTCACTCCTAAAATGACTCAATAAAAAAATTTGATACTAAATCTAAATGAAGAAAATAACACACAACTTGACATTCAAGTTCATTCAGTTATCCATACTCAATAAAAACATAAATATAAGTACTCTTATTGTGCACAACAAAAACTAAATACATACAACATTATTCAACCACTTAAATAGATATCTAGATGAATCATTTTTCTCATAGAAAGCAATAATAACCAAATATATCTCAAAGTAAATTGCACATCATCTATATCATCATTATACATGAATAAACAAAACAAATAAGAACACTTATCTTATAAAATGTGCAACACGTTGCAGATGATGTACATTCCTCCCAACTGTAGTATTGTTGTTCCAAATCTCAACAGTAAGCCACCCTCAAGCTAGGTCTATGAATCCACAAGAGGAAGTGGTCCCTAAGGCTGGCTAATGTCTCCCTCTCAATAGTCAATCTCACAGCTAATTCCAGTCCACCGACTATCTTCTCCTCAACCTGCACAACCCAAGGGATGGAATACCCCTTCACTACTCATATTCCCCTCATTCCTTTCCACTCCCCTCCATGGATTCTAGCATAGGTTGGACACAAATTCTACCACTAGGACCTCAGGAATTCTACAGCTACAACATGAATTTTCCCAGCAGCAAAATGCATGCTTCCTTGGTGAATTGCAAATGACACATTACTTCCAAACACACGGCCTCTTTCTCCATGATTTTTTCAGCTCCCAAACAACTTCCAAACTTTCCCACAACAACCACCTTCAAGCTTCAACACTTAGAACTCCATTGCTGGCCAGGAAACTCCAAATAAAAACTACTCTCTATGAAAAACCGTGAATGCATAATCTTGGTCTCCTACCCATACAAGTTTCCTCTCTTCCTCTTGATTGATTGACTTGCACTCCTCCCCAAGTTGATTGTACTTAGCCTCCATGCTCCCAATATATATGGGATTTAACTCTCACACCCACCTTCTTACATGAATTCAATGATTGGTCTCTAGAACACTCAACAACTAATGGAAGGTTCATGGAAAGGATAGTTTAGAAAGAAATAAGAAATGGGTTTTGGTTTAATATGCATGGGTAAACTCCCCCCCCAATTGGACCCCCTCCCTCTCTTGTGAATACTTATCCCCCCAAATATATGATTGTATCCGTCTACAACTAGAGACACATTTTATTCATTATATTCAATTTACATCAATTACATTGATTTGGATCTCGACCACACACATTACATTTACAATATACATTACTAGTTTGGGGCTTGAAAATAAGAATGTTACATTCCCCTCTCCCTACAATCTACATCGTCCTCAGTGCACATAACCATACAATTTACATATTGATATATAAAACATTACATCATAATAATTGATAATTACACAACTTAATGACTCATGCAACAATTCCAACCAACAACTCCCTCGTCCCCTCAACTCCCACATTGGTTGGATAGGAATCTCATAATTGTGTCTCTAGGAACTCCAACTTCCATAATGGAGTCTCCATTCACTTATGTGCAAATGTACATTCAATTTTCTTAAAATTTTGCAAAAATTTGCAAGTATGCTTCCTGCAGGGCTTCCTCGTGCTCCCATGTAGTGTATTCAAGACCGTAATAGGTCCATTGAACCTTTACCAAGATGATGGATTTGTTCCTGAGCACTTTGAATTTCTAGTCCAGGATGCACACTGGTTCCACTCAAAAATCCCCTACATGTTCCACCTGGATCACATTCCAGTCTATCACATTATTAGGATCAGGTGCATACTTTTTTAATAAAGACACATGGAACATTTTATGAATTCTCATAGATGCAGGTAATGCTGGCATGTATGCAAATTGCTTGGCTTTGACTTTTAAAAACACATTCTCTCCCACTTTGAGTTCTCTATGTGTTCTTCTTTATTGGCATAGCTATTTTGTCGATCTTATGCAACTTTCAAATTTTGCCTAATTTTTACCATATGTTCTTCCATTTCCTTTAATAATTATAGTCCAATCACAGCTCTATCTATTGGGGTATTCCAACTTACTGGTGTGTTACATTTTCTTCCATACAGGGCTTCAAATGGGCTCATATTCAATGATTATTGATACCCATTATTGTACAAAAACTCAACTAAATGGATATAATCCTCCCACCTAGAAGGATTTTCCATTACATACATTCTTAACATATCTTCAATTATCTAATTAATCCTTTATGCCTTCCCATCTAATTATGGGTGATATGTTGTACTAAAATTCATATTGGTCCCAAATCCTTTAAAAAAACCCTTCCAAAAATTGTAAGTGAATTGGGATCTTTGTCTGACATTATTTCCTTAGGCACACCATGTAGCCTAGCAATTTATCTCATGTAAATTTATGCAATATTGGTTTCCTTATGAGTTACTTTCACAGGAATGAAGTGTGCAACCTTTGTAAGCTTGTCCACCACTACGATGATGGAATCATGTTGCCTTTTTTTCCTAGTCAATTTGGTAATGAAATCGATAGTAATAACTTCACATTTCCATTCAGGAATGCGAAATGGTTGCAATAATCCCATAGGATTTCGATACTTAGCCTTTAACTTCTAACACTCCATGCATCTGGTCAAATAATCAGTGACATATTTCTTCATACGAGACCAAACATATTGGCATCTTATAGCTATAATAGTTTTCTGATATCCTGGATGTCCAACGTATGGCATATTGTGCATCTCCTTTAGAACTAAATTTATCAATTCTTGATAATTGGGAACGTAAACTATGTTCCTAAATAAGAGGATTCCACTCTCTTCTATCTTTTAATCCTTATATTTATGTTGTACATCATTCTATTGTAAGCTTTCTTTGATTTGCACATAATATTGGTTTATTGTTACAACCTCTAGAATTCTATATTTTAAATATGTCATGTACATACTAATGGTTTTGGAATGCATTTTATGCACCCTTCTGCTAAGTGCATCAACCACTTTGTTCTCTTTTCCCTTTATGTGCTTGATTTCAAAGTTATATTCACTAAGAAATTACAGCCATCTAATTTGTATATCATTTAGTGTTGGTTGTTCAAAAAAGTATTTCAGACCGCTGTGGTCTATCCTCGATTAAATTTTTTTTCCCATGAGGTAATGCCTCCACATCCTTAAAGGATGTACTATGGTTTCCAACTCTAATTCAAGTGTAGAATAATTTATTTCATGATCCTCCAATTTTTTGGACTTATAACAAATTGCATGTCCATTTTGCATAAGGACTCCACCAAACCCTTCCTTGCATGCATATGTGCACACAACAAAATCCTCATCTGTATCTACAAATTTTAAAATAGGTGCACTAGTTAGCAAATGCTTTAAGAATTGGAAATTTTCTTCACACTTAGCAGTCCATTCAAACTTTACTCCTTTATTTTTCAAATATTTTATTTGGTGTGCAATCTTGGAGAATTCCACAATGAATCTATGGTAATAACAAGCTAGACCCATAAATGATCTAACCTCTGAAATGTTTGTTGGCATTGTCCAACTCTTTATTACATCAATATTTTCTGGATCCACTGTTATTCCATCTTCTACAACAATGTGACCCAAATAATGGATCTTCTTTTGATAGAAAGTGAATTTACTCAATCTGGCATACAATTAGTGCTCTCTCAACACTTGCAGCACCATCCTCAATTGTTTTTTATGCTCCTCCTCTATCTGGGAATAGATGAGAATATAATCTGAGAATACAATGATAACTTGTCCAGGAAATATCTGAACACCCCATTCATCAAAAACATAAATGTAGCTAGTGCATTTGTCAACCCAAAAGGCACCACCACAAATTCATAGTGCCCATACCTTGTCCTAAAGGTTGTTTTTCTAGTGTCTTCTTCTTTGATTCTCACTTGATGATATACTAACCTCAATTCAATCTTGGAGAATATGTTTTCTCTTTTCAGTTAATAAAAAATATCATGAATCCTTGGCAAATGATATTTGTTCTTGATTATAACCTTGTTCAACTATCTAAAGTCGATACATAACCTTAGTGCTCCATCTTTTTTCTTGGAAAAAATAACTGGGGCACCCTAAGGGGAAAAACTTGGGTGTATGTACCCTTTATTTAACAATATAATGAAAATATTATGAAATCTAAAGAAGCGATGCTACAAAGTATGAATATGTTGCACAAACAAGTCAACACAAACTCTGGTTCAAAGCAATCAGCTAGTGCTAGACAAGTGGCAGCAGTCAGATCCCATAGCAGAATGGATGATCATGGGAACGACAGGAAATAAAGAATATTGAGAAGGAACCATCATTCTCGAAGGAAATACATTGGGATATATCATGCAAGTTCAAGTCCAGGGAATAACGTAAGTGTGTCTCCTATCAGGAGGTGGAGGAGAAGGTCATAGTTAGACATCTTGCAAGATGAACTCAAGAAAATCAATCCACCAACGTTTAATGGTGAGAATGGAAAGGAAGAAGAGGGCGAGGCTTGGATATTGGAAATGAATAATTACTTCCAACTACATGATTACCCCTCCAGGGTTGAAACAAGAATTGCAACCTATTTCTTGCAAGGAAAAGCAACTATTTGGTGGGATCAACTTAAGAAATACAAGAACCTTGATGAGAAGAAGTTCTCATGGAGGCAGTTCAAAAGATATTTCTAGGAGAAATATTTGTTTGAGAATTAATATGAAAGGGTGATGAAAGAGTTATTTGAACTCAAGTTAGGAAGCATGACAATGGATGAATATGAGAAGAGGTTCTTTGAGTTGTTGAAGTATGTGGGCTTCATAAAAGATGAGAAAGTAAAAATACAAAGGTTTCTGTGTGGGTTTCCTTCCATCCATGGTGACAATATACAATATGATAACCAGGGGACTCTTGAGGAGGCCATAAAGAGAGGAAAACATATTTATGAGCAGAGAAGGAGGGAAGTCCTCAAAAAATATTGGAATGACAAGATGAAGGGTAAGAAGGAGAAAAGGAAGAATTGTTTTAAGCCACCCTTTTTTCAAGAGCAGGTCACAAACAAATCAACAAGGAAAATCATCCCAAAATGAGCCTGGGATGGCATATTTGTTTTGGAAAAGGCCAAAACAACAACCCATGAAGTGTATGGGATGCAAGGGAGATCACTTGTATGGGGATTTCCCTCACAAAGGTGAAATAATGAGGACTATCCATAATATTGAAGAGGATGAAATAGTGGAAGATATGGGAGAAAACATGCCAAGTATTTATGCATCCTTGGACAATACAAAAGTTGAGTATCATTCCCCCATGATTGTAGTGGAAGGTGGAACACGAAGGAGACTTTCGAGTGGATACAGTGTGCATTCGAGACCGGAAAGTCAATGTGCTCCCAAACAAATATATATGGTTGCTAAAGGTTCAATGGACCTATTACGGTCTTGAATATTCCACATGGGAGCATGAAGAACCTATGCAGAAGGAATACCCACGCATTTTTGACAATTTTGAAGAAAACATAAGCTAAAAATGCAAGACTCCTTTTTGGGACAATTGGATTTCTTAAAGCACTTATTAGAGGGCTAGTCACCTACACTAATATCCCTGATAAAAGAATGGTGTAGCTTGATGGAATGAGAGCAGTAAAGGGGGCACATTCCTTGGGTCAGCAAAATGAAAGGAACATGAGAGTTTGGTTGGGATTGTTGTTGGAGTTATAAAAATTACATAATTATGTTTTGATTTATGAATATTATGATGTAAATTTGTATTTGTTTTTTGACATTGTGTTGTGCACCAAGGATGGTGCACAATTGTAGGGGAGGGGGAATGTAACATCCCCATTATAATCCCCAATTTAATTAATTCTTAATGTAGATATAATGAATGACTAAGGCCAAGCAATGTAATATGAGAAATGTATTTTTGAATTTTAATAAATAAAATGTGATGCCAGCTATTAGGGGACATGAACAGAGATTGGGGACTGAGTAATCCACAAGAGGGGAGGGGTCTAGAAAGGGGGATTTTATCCATGGGTTTAATTCCCAAATCATTTTCCTAACTTTAATTCTTTTAGTGAACCTTTTGATTTCCCTTGAGTGTGGAAGAACCCAATCATTGAATATATATAAGGTGGGTGTAGAAAATCACATCCCATAGTTATTGTAGAGATGAACTGAAGTACAATCAACTTGGGGATGAGTATAAGTCAAGAAAACATGAAAAGAGAGGAAATTTGTATAATTCAGAGGAGCAGTTCAGATAGTCATGTTTTAGGCATGAACAACAAGGAGAGAACAATGAAGAAGAGTGCTAGACCTGGGGCAACAATAAAGGGTGAATTCTAGAGAGTTTTTGGAGTTTAAGACTAAAGAAGAAATTTGTCAGGCTTACAAAAGAACCAAGTTGTTAGGATTGACGAGTGAACTTATGTATGATTTTCACTTCAACAAAAAGTTTTTTATGTTGTTTCCTGGTAGTTTTTATAGCAGTGAGCTCCCTTTAGTTTCCCAATAGTGAGATTCATGGTTACATGTGTCAAAAATACCTTGATAAATGAATGGGATGCTCGATGGACCAAGAGTAGTGAAGGGTTACATTCCTTGGGTTGGGTAGGTCGAGAGGAAGAGAACTAATGGAAAATTGGGATAGTTGTAGGAGAATGCTAGTGGGTTATGGGATTTTTTCTAAGCCATGAGTGGACAGTGAGAGATCACCCTCTGATCTAAAAATTGAAGAAGACTTGAAAAACTTGAATAAATATTGCAAGTGAAATATTATGTGTTTAAAGCAACAGGATCAATTTGCAACACATAAATTAAGGATTACTTATGCAAAATACACATAGATAGCAGCATAAACATTGAACATCAGTACATAAACACAGCAACTTGATAAAGGAGTTCACCCCTCTCAGGGCTACATCTCCTGGTCCAGCTTCCAATGGATCATTATTATTAAATTGCTCAAAGTTCTCAAAAACATGCCTTGCAATGCTCAAAATGACAAACCGACTGCTCCAATGGCTTCCCAGCATCCCAAAACCCCTGTCTGGGCTCTTTCGGCACCTGAAACGGTCGAAAAATGAGAAAGATATGCTTCCTTGAAGTCTCCTTCTCCAACTTTGCTGTCTCTGGTTCTACAAATTGTACTCCTCCTTGGCAAACCTAGCTCACAGGATCACACGCTCATTTAAGCGTAAAAACTCAGTCCTGTACGCAACCGTGCATCGGTACAAACCATAGGACGGTTAAGGGCGCGTCAGCCCCTAACCGCCTCGGCTCTTGGGCACATGGTGCATATGACCGCGCGCAAGTATAAAGGTGGTTAAGTTGGTTTAAACCGTGTCAACCGTTTGAACCGTGCACCAATATGTAACACATGAGTCTCGGTTTCAAACCCCGCGCCAACACATGGTTCATATACAAAATACATTGCAATATATTGCATTTCATTGCAATACAATGCAATGACATGAAATGCGCGCCAACGATCGGGCCATATAATATATATGTGGGTCATATGTATACAATGAGACCGCGGGTCGGGGCTTAGCCCCGACCCGTCCCCCTTTCCATTTGATACAACCTTCAAACTTAAATATAAATGCGTCGACCCATATGACAAGGAACAATGGGCGGCATAATGGTTAGCGGAGACTTTACAAAGCTTGTGCTATGGGAGGTCCAGGGGTCGAACCCCGTGGACTCCCAATACAATTTTTACATATAAACATAATGACCAAAGAATGAGCGACACGTGGCACCCTCGGGTTGGGCCACGTGTCCTCATATTATTCGCCCAAAACGGACAATTACCGTACAATTGGTTGGGCCACACGCGGTCCCCATATTATTCGCCACTTCCAAAAATCCATTAATTGTCAACATCTAATTTGCCAACATCAACCAATAAAATGTGCCATGTCATCCATCTGCCACGTCACCAAGCCAGATGGTAACGGCCTTGCTTAATACATCAGACGAATCGGCATGGATAGGTACTGCCATTCCAAAAATTTTGGTTCTGCTTGGCTTGCAGGAATCGTGATCACATATCTTCCATATGGACCTCGGGCTTGAGAAAGTAAATATACCCCCATTTAATCAAGAAGATGAGACAGACGCAATAGCACTGTTTTCGTTGCATTCCAAGAACTTTGAAATTGGAGCAAAATTTGATCCCTTGATCAATAATTCCTCCCCATTGGGAAGCTTTTGGACCTCCAAAAGACTATCTCACTATGTGAAGATGAGGGTATATTCCCCACCTTCCAAACCTCAATCCACTTCATTCCTTTACTTGATTCATTCCTAAGACCAACTCCAAATACTCCTCTTCAAGTTCCCCGGGTGATTCTCCGCTTCGGCATGGTGTCTTCCTCAAGAGTTCGCTTAGATATTCCTCGAGAAAAAATCATCTATGAAGGAATCAATTTCATGCCTCCTTGCATCATCAATGGAGGTCATACAACTTCAAATTCTCAACATTAACAACCAAAGATACATCTCGTGATATATGGAGGCAAATCTAAACGAAAAAGCATTATTACCAACTTTAACGATAATCTTGAAAGGACCATATCAATTGGTTTCTAACTTTTTACCTTCCTTTTAAGCCTCTCCTTGCTGTGTAAAGCCAAACTTCATCTCGATCTTGGAAACTGTGGTCAACATGATGTTTGTCATGTCTTGCTTTGTAATTTCTAGCCTCGACTCTTTTCCAACTTCTCTTGGTGTAACTAACACCTTGATGTATCGGGACCAATTTGTTCGATGAACTTCTCTCGCCTCGACAATATCATATATTGCCCATCAACGTTAACAGTATCTTTCCCAAATATGAAATCTAAAGGCAACTTGGGTAAATAGCCAAAAACATGCTTCAAAAGGCTTAATGCTTTAATCAAGAGTGCTTGGCTCCGATTGTAATGCGATAAGTTGAATGTAGTGTAAATGTTCATCCTAAAAGCTTAATATGCTTAAATTTTAATAACATAAGAAGCATGTACCAATCGCACGATTCACCACCTCGGTCTCAATTCATCTCACCAAGGATGAAAAGTTATGCTTTTTTTTTAACTTGGTGTCCATGAGTGCCCACAAACTCACTGTGAACTTCCAACAAATCGAGAATCACCATCAGAAATGAGGGATTTGGGCAAACCAAAATGCATCCAAATATTTTGAAAGAACAACTGTTTCGTTTGTTCACAAGTACATTCTTAGTACAAGGCATCAAAATACATCTTACTAAAACGATCAACCACAAATACAAAAGATAATGATGACCTCTTCTCGACATAGGGGAACCACCAACAAAATCCATGGAAATACTTTCCCAATGGCAAGAAGGAACCGGAAGTGGAGTGTACAAAACCCAACTTTCTGGACATTTGGTTTATTTGTAGCACACAACTAACATCCCCAAACATATTGCGAAACACTTTCAATCATCTTAGGGCTAAGTAGTGTCTTTGCAAATTTGTCATTGTCTTGCTTACACCAAAGTGACCAAGAATAAGAGAAGAATGCGCTTCTTATGATGTTGATTCTTTCTCCTCGTGGAATACAATAACTTGCCAAGATGATACAAGAGATTATTATGCAAATGATAATCCAATTCTTCAACATGGCTAGAGAGTGGCACAAAGTTTCATATACTCTTATAAGCTCCAGATCTAAAGCATATTGTTCCACATAACTTTCATGTATTATAGGACTTTGCTTAAGAATAACTCAAGCACTAACAATAGGCCCTCGACATATCAACTACTTTGTTAAAAATTCTTTTCTTATACTTAATAACCAAATGAAATCATGAAGAAAACCCATCCACCAAGTGCCTAGTTTACAGCTTTGATTGTGATTGTAAATATTGCAAAGGTTGATGATCTCAGGTGAATAATGGTTTCTTTTCCTAAAAAATAATGCTTCCATTTCTTAACACTTTGAACCAATGCATATAACTATTTATCATAAGTAGGATAATTAATCACTTCACCATTAAACGTCTCAGAATCAAAACAAATTGGCTTACCATAATCAAGCAACATCAGCTCCCATCGCATAATTATCAGATTCGCCCTGATTTCAAAAGGTTGTCTTAATTTTTGGAAGTGCAAGAACCGGCGATTAACCGGGATTCTTCAAAGTATCAAAAGCCTGTTGCTTGCCTCCCCATTGAAACTCCATTTGCTTGACACTTCATAATAAAGTATGTAGTGGAGCTACAATGGACAAAAGTTAGCGATAAACTTTCTACAATATTGGGATGCTCCCAAAAAAAAACTCCTTACCTCTGTCACACTGTTGGGTCTGGACCATTCCAAAAATAACTTTAACTTTTGAAGGATCAATTTTAATTCACCTTCACCAACAATATGGCCTATAAATAAGTGAAGTTTTGCTAAATTCACATTTGGACAACTTCAAAAACAACTGTTTTCCTCAAAACATCCAAACTCTTTTCACATGTTCAATATTCTCTTCAATGTAGATTTACCCAAAATCAAAATATCATCTAAGTAGACACACAAACAAAATCATCCATAAAGGTCTCAAGACATCATCTATCACTGTATGAATGTAGCAAGAGTGTTGCAAAGTCCAAATAGCATTACCATCCATTCAAACAAACCTTGCTTAGTCTTAAAGTCGCTTCCATGTGTCACCTCTCGCTAATCCCGATCTGATGATAACCACTCCTTAAATCTAACTTAGTGAAATATTTTGCATCTTTTAATTGATCAAGTAACTCATCAATTCGTGGAAGAGGATAACGATTTTAACCTGCTATTTTGTTCAAATCCCTGTAATCAAATAATACACATTCGCCATGTTCCATCCTTTCTAACTAACACAATTGGAGAACCACATGGTTTAAGAATCTAGCACAATTACCCTTTGTCTAACAACTCCTAAAAAACAAATTCAGGAGTTTTTTAATCTCAACATTTTCCATAACCGACATTCTATACATACCAATATTAGGGAGTGGACAACTTTGTTGTAACTGAATTTCATGTTGATTCCTCTTTTCGGAGTAAGTAACCCCTTTGGTTCTTTAAACTTTTCATCATATCGATTAACAACTTCAAATAGATTTGATTTTAACTTAGTATCACAAACTTGAAATGTTTCGTTTTCAACATCATTTTTAGGTTTGATCATTATGAGAACAAAGTTTTTACTTGCATTAACTAACCTCTTCATTTTGGTTCCGTGATTTATGATTGATAAATTCATTTTCTTAGTGTGAGCTCCTGACAACATACCAACCCCATCTTTAAACAATGATACTTGTTTTCCCTCGGACGATAGAATATAGCTTTCCTATCATACAAATAAGGACTTCCTAAAACAATGCCACATATATCCAACGGAATCACATCCAACTCTACCTCATCAACAAAATTATGTATATATAGCGAACCTAAGTTTACACTTCCGGTTACTTGTAATTTAGAATTATCACATATCCAACCAAGAGGGTATGGTTTAGGATGTGGACTAGTTTCCAACTTAAGTTTCTTTACAAATTTCTCTGGAAATAAGATTTGCTTGTGACCCCTAATCAAACAATGTATCAATCTTTGTATGTTTTGAAATAACTCATATGAAAAAGTTCAATCTTTGTTTTCTCCCTCGCTGAGATACATTGACATTTGCATTACTGAGGGAAGAGCCAAGACTTTGCAAATGTATCTATTAAATTTTGGTAACCCATGGCTGATCTTCGTCTCATCAAATTTGAATCTGAACCCAAATCTTGTACAACAGCCGCAATGGGCCTTTGACTTCCCTTTGTTGTTGCTCTAAACTTTAATTCCATACAGATGAAGCTTCCAATGTATTCTCATCATGGCCATCCTTTGAAATCGTAAGGTTACATGTGAACTTTTCTCCTCCTTCTTCACAAAGAAGATTCTTCCTGCCATTGCCTTTTGAATTTCTTCTTCCCTTTAATCCCACGAATCTAGATGAAATTTTTGTACATGCAACTCATTTACAAGCAAGAGGAAGGAATGAAACACAAACTTCATCTAGATTTGTGGAATTAAACATAAGTATAGTATGCCTCAAATAACTATGCAAAGCACCAATATATTTGGAGCAATGCGTTTCCAAGTGAAGACAAATCAACTCCCAAACCAAATCTCTTCTCCTAAAACTCCTTCGCAAAGTGAAACTTTGTACATTTTGCCCTTTTGCTTGTCTAAAATTTGCCATTCCATGGTTTCCTTTTATTTATAATGCTAATGGATAATTTTTTTTTAATTGATATTATGAAATCATTCCAAGAAAGCAAAATTTTTCCATTCTTTTCATTTCTTCCTATGTCTTAGATTCCCACCCAAACAAGTGGCCGAAAGCCATCTAATCTTAATGAAGCTAACTCAATTTTAGTTCGGCCATCTTGAATCTTTGTATTCTAGAATAGACTCTAATTTGACGTATCCGGGCTATCTAACTTTTCAGCCATTAACTTCTCCATTATAAAGTGGCAACTCAAATTTTATATCGCTTTTAATGAAGGAATTTTATGGGCGGGCGCTTTTTACCATGTCCATTGGGAATATGTTTCAACTTGAAGAAGAAGAAGAAGAAGATGATGATGATGATGGAGGAGGAGAGGGTGGTGGAGAAGCACTCATTCTCCATCTCACCGGAGTCTTGTCACCACCACTTCCCTTATGCATTGAAGGCTAGGGCCTTCACCCTGCAACATCATGGTCTGTTCCATTATGACTTTCATCATATCTCTCATTTGTATGATAGTCTACCTGAAGTATTCTTCTTCATTCGGAACACGTTCATGATCTTCGCATGTGCCATGCTTGGTGAATGTCTCTACAACTTCATGCGGAATGAAATCGCCTCCTCGTTAGATAAGAACTTGGCTCCACAAGTTGACCTTCCCCGTGGTGAGTTTCAACCTTGTGAGCATCAGAAACAAACTTGCAAAAAATCAAGTCTCCAAAAACTGCTCATACCAACTTGATCTTAAAATTGAAGAAGACTTGAAAACTTGAATAAATATTGCAAGTGAAATATTACGTGGTTTAAAGCAACAGATCAATTTGCAACACATAAATTAAGGATTACTTATGCAAAATAATAATAGACAACAAAGCATAAATCATTGAACATCAGCCATAAACACAACAACTTGATAAAGGAGTTCACCTCTCCCAAGCCCTCGGTCCAAATTCCAAATGGATCATTATTATTAAATTTCTCAAAGTGCTCAAAACATGCCTACAATGCTCAAATTGACCAACCGACCGCCCAATGGCTTCCCAAGATCCCAAAACCCCTGTCTGGGCTCTCTTGGCAACTAAACGGCTCTAAAATGAGAGTCATATATCTTTGAAGCTCCTTCTCCAACTTTACTATCTCTGGTTATACAATTCGCACCCCCCCTTGAAAGAACCTGGCTCACACACATTTGCTGCGAAATCCGGCATTCAGACGTTAAATCGCTACCTGTACAAACCAGATGGTACCACTCTAACCGCCTCGGCTCTTGGGCACATGGTGCATATGACCACAAGAAGTATAAGCAGTGGGTTAAGTTGGTTTAAAACCGTCAACCGCTTGAACCGCGGCACCAATACGTATCACATGAGTCTCGGGTTTCAAACCCTCAGCCAACACATGGTTCATATACAAAATACATTGTATTGATATTGCATTTCATTGCAATACAATGCAATGAAATGAAATGCACACCAACGATCGGGCCATATAATATATATGTAATAAGTATGTATATTATCAGAGATCATTGGTCTGGCTTGGGGCCTCCTAATTCGTCCCCTTTTCCATTTGATACAACCTTCAAACTTAAATATAAATGCACTGACCCATATGACAAGGAACAATGGGCAACATAATGGTTAGCGGAGACTTTACAAGTTTGTGCTATGGAGGTCCCAGGGTCAAACCCCATGGACTCCCAATACAATTTTACATATAAACATAATGACCAAAGAATGAGCGACATGTGGTGCCCTTGGGTTGGGCCATGTGTCCTCACATTATTTGCCCAAAATGGACACATGTCAACATCCAATTTGCCAACATCAACCAATAAAATGTGCCACATCATCCACCCACCACGTGGCCACCTGCGATGGATGGTACCTACTTCTGCCAATATCACCATACCTTAATCAGATGAACAGTACAGCTTAGCACCCAAAAATTTTGCCCTGCTTTGGTTTGGCTTAACGGGGACGGATATCTTCTCCATACGGACTCCGTTTGAGAAAGTAAATATACCGCCAGAATCAGGAAGACAAGACGGACGCAATGGCACTTTTTTCGTTGCATTCCGAGCACTTTGAAAATTGAGCAAAATTTGATCCCCTGATCACCCTCTTTTGTGGATTCCTATCCCTAACTTGAGGGTGAATTGCTATTGAGATTTAGAACAACAATTCTATGGTTGGGTGGAACATCCGTCCCAAGTAGTTAGTTGAACAATTGTTTTGAAAGGATAAGTTTTTTATCTATTTTCTGAGTTATATTACGAGTTTAATTTATTGTGCATTAGCTCTGTGAATGAGATTGATTTGTATGTTGTTGTAATGAGTTATTAGCTACGTTCATGTGTTAATTCAACATGGTGTAGATGCATTTAGATAATGATTAAATTTTTATGATTAAGTAGTTGGTGAGATAAAAGAATTTATCTTAGCAAAAAAAAATATTTTTATTTATATTCTACAAGAAATGGACCTCATCTAAGCTGGGGTACATTACATTATTTAATGAAGATGACCACTATACATTAAGTAACAACCTATTCCCTTAAGTAGGGGATTTAGGGTGTGTTGACAATTAAAATCGCAACGAGGATTTCGCCCGCAAAGTATTGCTAAGCCTATTATTTATAAGCTAACAATATATATCATACTAGTAGGTCGAACCCCCTTGTAGATTGGAAGATAAAATCTAGTTCTTATTTGATGTTTATGTTGTTGTTCGGCACTACTTACATGGTTCTACATGATTGATGAAATCTTTGTTTTATTTGCAACATAATAGCAGATGGATAATGTGTATTATGTGTTGTTTCTAATTGCTCTAAGCTCTAAATTCCATATTGTGTGAATGGATTATATCCACTGTTATCACATTTGTATTTAGCGTCATGATCTGTTACATGTTTCACCTGCACAAAACACAAGTTAGTCATGACAAAAGATAAAAGGAATATGGAACAAATCCAAGGAAAAGAAGCTATCATATACTATGCTATGCTATGCTACATTATATGCAAATAAAAGGATTGTTGTTAGTCCTGGCTAACAAAGTTAGTGGCTATATGATTTATTGAGTTATATGAAAACACATTTGATGTGGGTTATGGTATGGTTGGCAATGGTTAAATGTGATATGGGGTGGTGCATTTGGAAAATGATGGATGTTAATTTCGATGCATGGATTAATTGAATGGATTAATGGAGGGTTGGCTGGCGTGTACTAAGGAATTGAATAAGTAGAGGATGGAAGTGACGTGCATTTACTACATGTCACTACATACCTCTCCCACTGGTCGTCACCCTATCTTGGCTATTGTTCAATTGTGTTTCACTGTGGTTAAGCTCCGATTTTCAGGAAAAGGAAGAACTGCTCGACCAAGCTCACGTTTTTAAGGCTTTTTGGTTACAAGTATGTCTTTTTCGCCATCCATGAAGCCGCTCTGGCTATGAAATGGATATTGGATCGGTGATGTATGGGTTTTTACTTTTCTTGAGACTGGAAACTATGTAAACTTGTGATATTTCTCTGAAATGGTTGGTTGTGTGTATTCACTGTAAATGAAAGGATTGGGTAGTTGAAGTCATGATTTCATTGATGATTTTGTGTGGTGGAAGCCATGAAGGCTCTCTGTTGTCTTTTGGGTTTTTATTGGAGGGTTTCATTTGGTCCAAACCTTTTGTCCATATCCACACAGTTATTGTAAAAATACCCAGTCACATTTGGTTGATGCGTTTGATTTTGAACCACTGTGGGTCATTGCTATCATTTTCTCTTGGTCGTGGGTTCATGTATGATTGTGGTTTCTGCACAATTGGTTTGGGTGGATTTTATGCCAAGATTCTCGCTTTAGGTTTGGTTTTTATTTCATGTCTCTATTTTTATATCATCATTACATGGGTTGATTGGAAAAACCACAAGGGTTATGCCTTGAGTGTTCTCAGTGTTATTATAAGAAACCTCTGCTCCTCTGTTCATAGTCTCTCCTAACTTGTGAACTGTCACCATGTCTGCGAAGCTATTGGTGATATGGAATGTGTGTCCACCATACTGTCTCGAAAGTTTCTAAACTGTTGGTGGTGGTCGACTCCAGTCTCCCTGTGTTGGTCCACAGATAGAACCCTTGATTACTCAAAACTCGTTTTGATTATTCAAAGCCTGTTTTAATAAATGGAGCGAGTTATATCCTGTCAGGTATTTTGTTGATTGTTATTATTTGGTGGAGTGTCGTCGACAGTGGTTGATTGTTGGCTCATCTCTGTTAATAGAGTTGATAGTGGTTTTGATTATCAGAATATAGTCGTTGCATTGTTTATTATAACAGTCGAGTCTATAGCTCAGCATGGTTAATTGGTTGATTTGAGAAATTAAATGGGCATACAGTCATTGCCTCTTGTGTTGTAACAGTCAGATTATTAACTCGGCATTGTTTTATGGTTGATCAAGAGTATGCCTCTTTTCTTTATGTGATGGGTTGTGTGTTTCCTGCAACATGATATATGTTGAAATGATTGTTGTTGTTACTGTGTGTTTTAATTGCCAATCAGGATTATTGCAATTTAAAACCATGATATTTGTGACTTGGTTGTCTATTGTATATGTTTTATGGATATCGTGCACTGTATCAGAGATCGGCATGGGTTTTATAACAATATGATTTCATTAAAATTTAAATGTTAAATTGATTAAAGGAATGGAATCTGGCACGATTTTTAACGAGCTTGTGTCTATGTTTGATTTGAAAGAATTATTTATAGACAGTGGTTGATGGTTTGGATGCTGAACAGATTCAATTCTAATGACTGTGTGTTCATTGGAATTGTGTTTTAATACTAATGGAAGAAATGAAAGGAAACATGATTCTTTATATAGGTTGTTTGGAAGACATATTATTTTCAGTATGATGGCACTGTGTAGTTGGAAATGTAAGGATTTAAAAGTGAAAAGTGAGCAATTTTAACACACATAAATGGTTAAATTATACACACAGTAATTGTTAATTGATCACAGTAATTGGTTAGTGTTGGTTTGTTGCATTGAATACATAATGGTCTTATGGATTACTTAATTAATCTTATGAACAATATCCGCTCTTTTCCCCTATCATTATTTCACTTTTCGCTAATTACAATCTCGTCGCCTTCCCATATTTATTACTCACTCCATGTTCCTAAAATTTAATTACAATTAAGAGGAGCTCTGTATTGTGACAGTTTAAGATCACATGGATGGATTACAATGATGTGTTATTTGGTTTACATTTTAGTTGATTTTTTTTTTTCTGTGAGAAGTAACCATGTTCATTTTCCCTTCATTTTAACATTTTTCGCTCAATACAAACCCCTTGCATATCCAAGAACCTTTGTTCACCTCCTACTCATTGACAACGGTTACACAATTTGTATGGATTGGATTTCATTAGTCTGATATGTTGTTAAGCCAACGTTTATTTCATATTTTGAAAGAGTTGTCATGTATGGTTGTTAAAGAAACTATTTTCTAATCAATCATGCATACAAGAATGATCCTTTTCAGGCGAGGTAGCCATGGAAGAGGTAATTGGCATAGGGGCCCTAGAAGGCCAATATTCTCCATTCACTTTGATGTTGACTCGTAAGAGTTAGGCCAGCTATTTCAGGCTGGGTTTTTCAATTGGATTGGGAAAGGAGTTGTCCAACCTAGGCCTGAAAGGCCTCCCTTCCAAGCTCCACAAGCCCATGGTATTCCTATGCCCCCCCATGTCTCATTGCAACCTGAGGTTCCCAAAAATGACGGATGGCAAGAGATTTTCCACCCGACAATATCCCAACATCGTGGTTGTCCCAATTTGTCTTTACCTGCTCCCTTGCCTATCAATCAACTTGTCCAAGCTTCCCTGGCCCACTCACCAATTCATTCTTCCCATGTGAGTAAAAGGTTTAAAATCGAGTCCCACCATGCCCCTGGCAAAGGAAAAGCCATTGCTACCCCTTCCTCACCCTCCAATGGCTCTGATAAATCTGTGTTCTCCTGGATGCATTTGAGGGATGATTGTTCTCATGTGATCAACGAGATTAGGCCTAAAGGATCAACACAACCAAAGGAAAATTCAGAAAGATCAAAAGGTGACGGAACCAACAAGGGAAAGATTGCATCTCTGAGTGGAAAATATGGTTTTTAAGTTTTATTTTATTTATTGTTGATGACAATTGAATTCATAAATTTTGGACAACATGTTATTTTTTGGATATATGAGTAATATATTTTGAAAATAATTTCAAATATCATTGGATAAATTGTCAACTATGAATGTGATGATGGGACTCACAAGGAGGGATGTTTTGGTAACTAGATGTGTTATGATTGTTAAAATATAAAGGGAGTCACAAGGGGTCCCACCTATTAGTTATTATTTATTTAAAAACCCTTATTATGATTTATTAATTTCCCCCCCTAACTAAAAAGTTGGTTGAGTTTTAAGTTAACTTAACTAATGAAGTAGTTCAACTACTTCAACCAATTCTAATTTTCTTAAAGGAAAAAGGAAAGGGAGGAACAAGAGGATAATGGAAGGAGAAGTATACTAAGGTTTTTTCTTTGAGTTTTTATTGAGATAGTTCAATTTTCATTCATTCCTTAATTTATCACAAGCCTAATTCTTTTTTACGATAGCAGGGTCTTATTGTAGACCATAAGATTCAGGGTTGAATTACATTATTCAGACACTTGTTTTCAGAGGTGTTGATCTATCTTTGATGGTTTGTGTAGACTTGTCTGTTTGTGAATTAGTTTTCATGACTGAAAAAGGCTATTGTGTAGAGTCGAGTGGGAAAAAATCTATGACTCAAAAAGGCTATCAGGTAGAGTTGAGTGGGAAAAAATCTATGGCAAGCTTCCTCGCTTTGTTTTTTGTCAGAGGTCCCTTTGTATGTTTCATCTGGGATCACCAACTTCATGTTAAGCACTAACATTGGCTCATTACCCCCTTAATTGGGGCATACATTAGCAATGTTATTTTATTTATGCTGGCTTTATTCCATTAGTTGTACTATACCTCCTAGTTCCTATATATACCAAGGAGACATTTTCATTTGGAATCATCTTGTACTTGAACATTTATGTGGGTAAAGGAGGTTTCCTCACAGGCTTTCTTATTGTTTGAAATTCTTTTCAAGGCATTGAGTAACTTATTCAGGTTTTCTATGTTATATTGATATTTGATTCCACTATATATCGTATTCACACTGGTTTCATACATCTACATTAATCGGAATGTTCATATAACTTTTTCTGGCCAAACGATTGAGAAGGAACATATTTGAGATATTTAGTAGACTAATCAAGGTGCACTATAGGTTGGAATTTCATCTCCGAGGTCTTATACTTTCGTAGATACAGCTTGTACAAGATAGGTTTATGGAAACATCCTGAAATGATTCATTGCGGATTTTTCGCTATAAACATTTTTATGTAACGTTCCACTCTAAACTGGAGATATTCTCATAAAATAGTAAGGTATCTTTGGTAGAAATTTTAGCTCGGGTCATCTTAAATCTGTAGATAAACCATGCGGAAGAAAGCGGTAATCCTAAGGTTCTATTGACTAGTCTCAAGCAGTGTTCTAAGTAAAACAATCATACCTTTCCTAGAGTATCCAAATTGAGAGAGATCATTTGAATTGGATAGTGGACAGCCCGTAGTTATGGTAACGAAGTTTCATAGTTTTATATCAATCATTTTAAAGCGAGGCATGCTATACAAGTGAGATCTCCGGAAAGGCCAAAAAATCGGAAATTTGTGAGGAAATTACCATAAATTCCACATGGCACATCCAACTTTGATCAAACCTATGGCATTGAAGAGAAGAAATATCATAGACCTACAAAAATAAAAGTTCATACTCATAAGGATGAAATTTTGAGATACAATAAAAGGAAGATTGCTTAGCGTAATCCCACCTCAAAAATCAGGGGTTAAAGTGATACTTGGCCAACATGCCACCAAAGGGAACTTCTACACAAAATAAGCTTCCTGCATAATCCTAATTTGACTCTCGATGAAGGTGAAGAAAGGGACATAAATGATTTACAAAGAAGACAAGAACTAAAGATGAACTACAAGAGATGATGGATTAAATGGCCAAGTTGGACACCAAGATGGATGGTTTAAAAGGGGAGATCATGAAGGACAAAAATTTCCAATAGAGAGGACACACCTGAAGTGAAAATGTATCCCATGAAATTCATGATGAGGGACACAAGTAACTGAATCAAGAATGGAGAAACTCCAACTTTAAGTTGAAGACCAACCATGTTCCTAAGATCGACATGAGGAAGTTTGATGGCAAGGACCCAATCACATGGATACTTCAGATGGATCAATTCTTTGATCTACATAATCCAAGCCACATGGCACAAACTGCATTTTAATTGCTTTATATTTAGAACCCAATAAATTTGTATGGTATCGGATGGCTTGTTCTTGCAAATCACAATACTCTGGACAATTTTCATAGAAGAAATGGATAGCATCACCATGAGGATACAAGGAGAAATAACATCTTTAGCCAATTGATAAATTTACAGGTAAGGGTTCATAGCACAAGCACATTGAGAACTTCCAAAGATTGAAAATTATAAAGGTAAATGGGATATTCGTGATGAGCACTTGATTGATGTATTCATAGTAATCTCTTTAAAGGATAATATTCAACATGAGGTTCGGGCTTTGGGAACCCAAATCATTGGAGAATGCATTTAAGGTGGTAAAAAATGTTGAAAGTAAAACATGGCTATTGCTACTGGAAGGACCAATCCTAGCATCTATAGAGAGAATAATGTTCTTCTTCTAAAACACAGACCTCAACCTACAAGGTTTACACTTCAACAATTGGAGGAAAGAAAGTAAAAAGGTTTATTCTTTAATTCTGACGTAAAGAAGTACTGTAAAGGACATAAGTGTGGTGAAAAGAAATTATTCTACACAGATTGTGAAGAGAAGAAGAATAAGAACAAGAACCATCTCAAGATGAAAACCTAGAAGCAATTCCATCTGAAGAATTGACTCCCACAACATCGCATGTAATGTATTGGTTGGAATTAGCACCCCTCAACCCTCAAGATCGAAGGATAAAAAAAAAAGGTAATAGGTCCCAATTGATTCTAGCGCATCATAATTTCATTCACTATAAATTGTACCAAAGCTCAAATCGTTTCTTGTGCTATCCAGCGCTAGAGTTTAAAGTAACGATTGTAGATGGAGGAACCATCAATTGCCTGTAAAAACGTGCACAAGACCGACCTTACTATAGGAGAATATGTAATGAATATCCCAATCGCTATACCCATAGGTGGTTTTGATGTTGTACTAGGAATCCAATTGTTACAATCATTAGAATAGTGGCTTTCAATTTTCAAGAACTTTCATGAATTTTTCATTGGAAAAAAAAATTGAGCAGATATCACAGGAAACCCTTGCATAGTGATAAGCTCTAATGGAATGACAAATTATTGAAAAGGGCATCAAGGTGTTATTGCACACCATGTTTCTCACTAGATGTTCAAACATCTAAGCCATCTATTCCTCAAGATCTCCAAGGATCATTGATAAGAATTCCAGTATTTGAAGATATTCCCAAAGGTCTTCACCCACTCAAAATCATGATCAGCGAAATTCACCTAATTCCCTGGAGTGTTCCTCCCAACATCAGCCCATACGCATACCCTGTCTAGAAGAGTGAAATTGAGCATGGTTGAAGAAATGTTGGGAGGGGATGGCATTATTAGACCTAGCTTTAAAGTTCTTACCGCGACTAGTGGTAATGGTATTCAAGAAAAATACCATGCATGATGTGTCCAGATTATAGAGAGTCTAACAAGATCATTATTAAAGATAAGTTTTCCATTCATCTCATTGATGAATTGTTAGATGAACTACATGGGAGCAATCTATATTTCAAAAAAATTGGATCTCCATCTGTGGTATCATCGATTAGAATGAAGGAAGAAGATATCCCAAAACAACCTTTGAACTCATGAAGGCCATTATGAATTTTTACATACCTTTGGTCTTTCACAAATGCATCCCACATTCCATGGTTGATGAATTCCATTTTCAAGCCCTTCCTTCAAAATTTAGGTAGTATTTTTGATGATATACTCAATATATAGCAAGTCTTGGGAGGATCAAGGCAAAGGACATGTTTACTGGCAGTGCTACAACTACTAAAGGAGAAACAACTATATACAAACCATCCAAATGTTTCTTTGGGAGTGAAGGGAGGTAGAGCATTTGGTTCATATTGTATCTCATGAAAGTGTTAAGGTATATTCCGAATGTATTTATAAAGGATGGATTTCCACACATAATTCTTAAAACATTGAAGAATCTTGAAGGATTTTTGTTTGACAGCTACTACCAGAAGTTTTTCTAAGACTAAGGAAAGAATAGTAGTAATCTTAATTTAATCCAACTAAGGATGATTTTTTATGGACTCTAGAGGAAACTCAACATTTTGAACAACTTAAAGAGGTGATGTAACTTCCTGTGATTAACCACTCCTGACTTCAAAAAACCTTCGCTGAATGTGATGCCCTGGGAAATAGAATTGGTGCTATCCCACGCAAGAAGAAGGCCCTCGCCTTTTGAAAGTCGATCACCAAGGGAAAGGACTTCACACAAACCCATTTTATGAGAAGGAAATGATAGAAATGGTGTCTTTTACCTGTTGTAGTGCACTGCCTGAAACTGATTATGATAGTCTTAAATACTACTTTGAACAAAGACTATCTTCAAAAGAAATAACAAAAATGGTAACTAAGATATTGGGTTATGATTTTGAAATCGCCTATGTGTTGGAAGATAAATAGAATGATGCACTTTTCAAGAAAGCGGATGAATATGTTGAGGCTCTTCATGCTATCTCTATCATCCAACCCGCCGATTGGATAATAGAAGCAAGGGATGAAAGGAAGAATGACTTAAAAGTGTGGACTCTCATTCGAAGGTTGCGCTGAAGATTCCGCTGCATTAGATACATTTACATGAAAAATGATTCACTCATGGTACAAAGATCTTATATTTATGTAAGAACTCCCAACTCAAACAAAGGTACTGCCGGAATTGTACACCTCTCTTGTAGGAGGGCACTCGTGATTTTGAAAACCTACCATGAGTCAAGAATTACTTTTTGGGATGGCCTTTAAAATTGATGCCTCAGCGTTTCAGGGTAGAACGTTTGGTTTTCCAACAAACATCGAAAAACAATTAAGACCCTAGGTCTTTTACAACCATTAGCCATCCCAAAGTCAACGCTGGAAGGAGGGTTTCCATGGATTTCATCAGCTGCTAAGTTACTCCTGAGTCCTAAGGAAAGAGTGTCATGGTTATTATTATACACCTAATTAAGTACACACACTTTGTGCACTTACAATCGTGATTCTTGGAGACAGCTCAAAAGCTCGCCATGGCAGCCCAAAGACGGAGCCAGGCGATGCAGGATCCCATCTCTTCATTGCTGGACATTTTTTGGACATAATTATTTTTCTGTTTGGGTACTCAATTGCCTCATAGTTCACCCTATCATCCTCAATTTGATGGAAAAACCGGTTAACAAATTCTCCGAAGGCTACCTCTTTGTTTGTCAGAGACAAAACAAACACAATGGTTTAAATGTTTACCTTTGGCAGAATGGTGGTAACACTTACTTTCATACTGAACAAAAATGACACCCTTTATAGCACTTTATGGATACCACCATTCTTCCATCACTTCTTCTAAAAGAAAATCTACAGTTCAAGCAAAGGATGTTCAACAACTAAACCCAAAGTCCTAAAACCAAAACCCAACCCAACCTGTCCTAGATCAGTGTTTTTAAGACTACAAACCATACAAACAAAAGTCCCTCAAGTAAAGCCAAGAAGGATAATAAATATCACCAAAGTGTAATTATGTTTCCTTATAAGGTGTTGAAAAAGATTGTTACTATGGCATGCAAATTGGAGCTGTCTCAAGATCTTCATCGAGTACACCTAGCTTCCTAATGTTTCCATGCTTGAAGAATATTATATTTGATAAGATCCTACCAAAAATATATTGCTGTGAATCCTTGATAGAGGAAGGAAAATCATATTGAGACTCAAGCCATCATCAAACAAGAGTTCGTCAAATGAGGAATATATCCATTTTAGAGCATCTCATTACATGGAGGAAACTATTCACTGAAGATTCCACTTGGAAGATGAGTCTTTATACAAAGCATCCAGAGTTACTCAAGCATTGTGGACAACACTTGTCTCAAGAGAGGGGCATACATCCCATTATTTGCTCATTACCTCTTAATTGGGGTATATTACATTAGTAATGTTATTTTTATTTATGTCATCTTTATTCCATTAGTTATAATTATAATCTCCTAGTATCCTATATATACCAAGGGAGACATTTTCATTTTGAATCATCTTGTACTTGAACATTTATGTGGGTAAAAAGGAGGTTTCCACAGGCTTTCATTATCTGAATTATCTCTTTTCAAGGTGTTTAGTACTTATTTTGAGGTTTTTCATGCTATATTGATATTTGTTTCTAATGATTGGATCTTTGGTCCAAAACTTCTTCTTGAAATTTTGTAAAGAGAATGAGTCTCTGATGAATTCGAATGAAATAAAGCATTTCTTTATGTCTCATATATCATGATTATAATCTTGGTGTCCTTACTTCATGTATTTATATTTAATTCAATATCTATTTTGTTCTAAATACATAGATACGAATTTTCAAAAGTATTTTATTTATAGTACCCACTCTGCTAATCTCTAATCAATAATTGTGAGTTAGGATATTAATTTTCATGGCTATAAACATATGATATTCCCTGCCTATTTTGCTTTAGCCAAGTAGAATATGAAAATACTTGAGTAAGATAAATCATATATTTTACTCAACATTTATTTATGACCATGTTAGGAGATTCTATATCTCTGTTGATTTTATGCTTGATTATCATCAACTATATCTATTTTTCTGATATTGATTCTTTGATCGCTTTTATTTCTTAATGACTATACCTCTTTCAAGGCAACCCAATATTGAGCCAGTCTTCAAGATTAGACCAACATTGCTTTTAAACCCTGTTTAACACCATTTAGACACTTCCAATATCTGTGTTGAGCTTAATCATTCATGTATTCACTGAGACTTCAGATATTAGTTCCTGTGAATGTCAGCTAGATGTAGACAGCCTAGAAATCAGTAGTATCCTTCTTGTTCCTTCAATTTTGAGATTTCCTTCATCTCCTTAGACTCTTGTGTTTCTAGAAGGAGAAGAGGCTTATCACCGAAAATTAATCCTATTGTCAAATAGGAAGAAGGAAAGTTGTGTTTTCAACCCAACAAAGTGCTCTAAGGAGAACTTCATCTGATTCATCCATCTCATCCACCTGCCTTTCTCTTCTCACCTTTCATCCACAGATGGTATCTAGTGGTGGCTCGGTGGCACTGGAAGTGCTTTCTCCTCAAGATTACTGCTATGATTGGTAGCTCATATAGCCACCATATTCCTATCCAATATACTCACAATCACATGTGTCCTCTCTTCTTAACCTAACACCTTCTACTGATCCACTTCCTAAATTCAAAGAGCATCTCCCTTAGGTTTTCTGGAAATAACATTGTCACTACAAACTAACACTGTGTGGCATTTTCTAATGCTTGTCACAACATATGGGCCAATGACAACGATACTTGTATGTGATTATTCATCACCCTTGGAAGGAAAGGTTGTGGATGATTTCTTTTACCTCCGTCCTAAGATTTTGTCTACTTGGAAGGAGTTAGTCTATTGGTTCAACCACTCCATGGGAAATATAAAATCCTAGCTGAGAAGTTATGAGAGTACAATAACATCACCTATGTAAGGATGGTGAGACCATCAAGTCCTTCAACTTATGCTTTCACTAAGTTATACAATCAAATCCCCTAACTCATTCGAACTCACGTAACCACAAGCCAGCCAGCATTACCTTCCCCCATCACATAGCGTCTTGAGAAAATCCACCAGATAATATCGGTTCCACTGCATACTTGTTTTTAGAGTATGAAGAAAAAGCTTGAAAGAACTTGCTTCCTGAAGGAGAATCCTGGCTAAAACGTATTACGTTCACCCCCTGATAACTAGTGTAAGATATGAATAATCATATGATAGCTTATGAGCCAAAGGGAATTATTCCCCTCTCACCCTTGGAGATTCATCCTCTTCTGCACACCCCTTTAGGAATCCAATTGAAAATAATCTTCATCCTAAAGCTATATTTCGAAGTTGGTGTAACTTTGCAAGGAACACCACAAGGAAGCCACATGTGAGGTAAGGAACAGTGCCAGAGATAATATCTTTGGTAAAATACCAGAAACTACCATCGTTGTCCTAGATTTTACAGACCCAGAAGATGTCATGATCATCAATACTAGGAACAAATAATATGCTCCCAAAGGCAAATATGATCCTCCCCGTAATTATTCTATCCCTGGATCATCTTCACCAACTGCTATAGTTGAGGTTCCTAAGGTTCCTGACAGTCAAGAAACAACTCCCCCTCTCCCCTCTTCCAAATACAATATTCTGAATCAGTTGGCCAGCATCAAAGAAGATGCAACCCTTCTGGACATGGTTGTCATCACTGAACAACAGAGGCATATGAAACAATTCATGGAAGGAAAAGCTTATGTTGTAGCCAACCTCTCTGAAGAGTTAAATGAAGAGGATTCATTTGTAAACAAATTAGTTGTACATAACTTTAGATACCCTGTAAAAAATCCCCCTTTTTATATTTATGTAAAGATTATGGATAATATTGCCCATTGTTGCCTCATTGATGGCAGTTTGGTCCCAAGTGTGATGTCAAAGATTATTATGGAAGAGATAGGTTTGCCTTGTACAAATGAAAATGCCGGAAGCATACTCTCCTATAATAGTCTACAACAAACAACCATAGGTGAGATTAAAGATGTGACCTTAGTTTTGTGTGCATAGCCTAAAATAAGGACAACCCTTAGTATTCAGGTAATTGATATGCCAGTAAGAAATTACTCAATCATCTTGGGAAGAGATTGGAAACCCTTAATGGGTGGATACCTCTCACTCGACAGAACACATTTATCCGTTCCTCGGAATGGTAAAATAGTCCTTAGAGAGGGAAGGATTTCACCTTACATAGAGAGTGTGCCACAGCCTAATGTAAACTATATTGAAGAGGACCTGGGAGTGTATTACATCTTTGCTAAGGAGGATAACATTCCCTTGGAACAAATTGATTTAGATGATAGTATGTGGCACATGCACTTTGATGGTTCATGCTCAAATGAAGAAAATGGAGTCAGCATTGTCTTGATTTCCCCTATAAGAAAAATCCATACCTTTTCTTATAAGTTGGAGTTTGCTTGCATGAACAATGTCACTGAATTTGAATCTTTATTATTAGGCATTGAAAACGCCTATAATCTTGGTTGTGGTCACCTTTCAGTTTTTGGGGATCTTGAGCTTTTGTGAACCTTGTACGTAAGATTTACTTCCCTAGAAACACGTTTATGAAACGATACACCCAAACTGTTTGGGCACTCATCTCGAACCTATTATATTTCAACATGACTCATGTTAAGAGGGAATTGAACTCAATGGTTGATTGGTTAACTATTTTTTCAGCCTCTCTTACTCGATAACTTCTGCCACATAGACCTGATTGTACTTTTCAATCTCTATATCGTCCACATATCCCTGACAATATATAATATTGGAAGGTCTTCCCTGACGATGAGAGCATTTGTGCTTTCATTCAAAATGAACCTTTTAAGCCCAAGGAAATTATATCCATAGAAGATGACAAGATTCCTAAAGGCTTGACTCCCCTAGAAGGTTCATTTTCATCAAGAGATGTAGGTAATGAAGAGAAACAGAAAGAAGAGGAGTCAAAGAGGAATGTGGGTGAAACCATCTCCTGGAACATTGGGATACCCGAGTCTCCAAAGAATGTTAAGATAGGTGCCCAATGTTCTGATGAAGAAAAAATGAAGTTTGCCAAGCTACTTGGTGGATTTCAAGATGTTTTCGCTTGGTATTATGAGGATCTTTGTGGTTTTGATCCTGGTCTTATACAACATGTTATCCCCATCAAGGAAGGCATGAAACCAGTTAGGCAAAAACAAAGACCTATTAACCCTGCATTGAAAACAACTATTCAAAGGGAGTTGGAAAATTTCTTGAAGGTTGGAATCATCTTTTCGGTCAAGTACCCCGAATGGGTTTCCAAATTGGTACATGTTCCAAAGGTCACTAATCATATTAGCTTCTACATTAATTTTCTCACATTCAATCAGGCTATTATGAAAAATCCCTTCCCTCCCCCTAATATGAAAATGATTCTGCAGCAAGTTGTAAGGTCACAGATGAGGCCAACTTCACAGTTTTTTTGGTTACAATCAAATCAAGGGAAAGGGGGTAGATGATCAAAAAACCACTCTTATCACTAATTGGGGTACCATGACTTATGAATGTATTCTTTCTGGCTTACCTGATGCAAGTACCACTTTTAAAGGACATATGCAAATAACTCCTGATGAATTGATTATTATTCATATTTATATGGACGATCTCATTGTATGCATTAAAGGGTTGATTATCACCTCGGAGTTTCAAGTGTTATGGTTGAGTCCTTTCAAGATCTCTTTTTTCCTAGGTACTAATTCTTACATTCTAAAATATTTACAGGAGGGATTGTTTTCCTACAACACTAACGGTTCTCACTTGAAACATTACGTGGAACCAACTTGAAAAGTTCTAACGTTGTTTGGATTTAATGTATATTAGTAGTCTAGCTCTACTTTCTTCTCTATCATTGTTTTTCATTTCGGTTGACAGTATTTTCATTTATTCTGTCTGATTTTAACCATTTCTTACTACTTTTACATTTCTGTCATTTTATCTCTGTTGTTTTAAATTCCACAATTTTAGTTCTATTATGATTGATTTTCATATTTTAATTGATTTTGGCCAAGAATAAGATGTTGGATCATTTATTCCATAGTGACACTCCTGCAAGAAATTGTTAGTCAATAGCAATCAAGCTTACACAGTTGTTACGATGTTCCCCTGAAAGCACTTGAATTTGCTATATGCTTTCACTGTTGTCTTTAAAACAAAACTGGTTATCTCTCGCTTCTGCTTTCCTTTTCTTCATCCATTTGTGAATTTAAGAGAGCAAGTCCATAATTTTTCTCCTTGAAGTAAAGAGAAGATTATGGTTGAACGATTATGCACACAGTGGTAAACCCCCTCATACTTAACATTTTTCACGAGTTATTCCCAAATTCTCGGTCATTTTTCCATTAAATCTGTTCACTTCCCCCTGTTGCATAATCATCTTGGTTATACCTTCTTGATATGTTGTTCTTGGTCTACGAAACCATGAGTTCTGAGTTATAATCTGTTGGAAATAAATTTCCCTGTGGAGTCCCTAGTTTGTTGACGATTAAAATCACAATGAGGATTTCGCCCACAAAGTATTGCTAAGCCTATTATTTATAAGTTAACGATATATATAATACTAGTAGGTGGGACCCTCTTGTATATTGGAAGATCAGATCTAGTTCTTATTTGATGTTTATGTTGTTATTCGGCACTACTTACAGGGTTCTACATGATTAATGAAATCTTGGTTTTATTTGCGACATAATAGCAGATGGATAATGCATATTATGTGTTGTTTCTAATTCCTCTAAGCTATAAATTTCATATTGTGTGAATGGATTATATCCACTGTTATCACATTGCTATTTAGCATCATGATCTGTTACATGTTGCACCTGCACAAAACACATGTTAGTCATGACAAAAGATAAAAGGAAAATGGAACAAATCCAAGGAAAAGAAGATATCCTATAATATGCTATGCTATGCTACATTATATGCAAATAAAAGGATTGTTGTTAGTCCTAGCTAACAAAGTTAGTGGCTATACAATTTATTGAGTTATATGAAAACACATTTGATATGCGTTATGGTATGGTTGGCAATGGTTAAATGTGATATGGGGTGGTGCATTTGGAAAATTATGGATGTTAGTTTCGATGCATAGATTAATTGAATGGATTAATGGAGGGTTGGATGGCATGTACTAAGGAATTGAATGAGTAGAGGATGGAAGTGACGTGAATTTACTGCACATCACTCCATACCTCTCCCACTGATTGTCAGCCTAGCTTGGCTATTGTTCAATTGTGTTTCGTTGTGGTTATGATCCGATTTTTAGGCAAAGGAAGAATTGCTCGACCAAGCTCACGTTTTTAAGGCTTTTTGGTTACAGGTATGTCTTTTTCACCATCCATGAAACTGCTCTCGTTATGAAATAGATATTGGCTCAGTGATGTATGGGTCTGTTCTTTTCTTGATATTAGCAACTATGTAAACTTGTGATATTTCTCTGGAATGGTTGGTTGTGTGTATTCATTGTAAATGAAAGGATTGGATAGTTGAAGTCATGATTTCATTGATGATTTTGTGCGGTGGAAGCCATGAAGGATATTTGTTGTCTTTTGGGTTTTGATTGGAGGGTTTCATTCGGTCCAGACTTGTTGGCCTTCTCCACACAATTCTTGTAAAAATACCCAGTCGTATTTGGTTTTTGCATTTGATTTTGAATCACCGTGGGTAACTGCTATCGTTTTCGCCTGGTCGTGGGTTTGTGTATGATTATGGTTTCTGCACAATTGGTTTGGGTGGCTATTATGCCAAGATGCTTTCTTTAGGGTTGGTTGTTATTTCGTGGCTCTTTTTTTATATCATCATTATGCGGGTTGATTGGGAAAACCATGAGGGTTATGCCCTATGTTTGCTCAGTGTTATTATAAGAAGCCTTTGCTCCTCTTTTCATAGTCTCTCCTATCTTGTGAACTGCCACCCTGTCTACGAAGATATTGGTGATATGGCATGTGTGTCCAATGTATTGTCTTGAAATTTTCTAACCTGTTGTTGGTGGTCGACTCCGGTCTCACTGTGTTGGTCCACAGAGCGAACCCTTGATTACTCAAACCCCGTTTTGATTATTCAAATCCCATTTTAATAAATGGAGCCAGTTATATCCTATTGGGTATATTGTTGATTGTTATGATTTGGTGGAGTATCGTCGACAGTGGTTGATTGTTGGCTCGTCTCTGTTAATAGCGTTGACAATGGTTTTGATTATTGGCATCTAGTCACTGCATTGTTTATTATAATAGTCGAGTCTATATCTCAACATGGTTAATTGGTTTATTTGAGAAATGAAATGGGCATACAGTCACTACATCTTATTGGTACAGGGGCATACCCAGGGTTCAACTCTCAAGAGCACACCAATAAATCCCTAACTACCAGCCCTTTCGACAACACCTACAAAGAAGATGAAGTCTCAACCGAGGTAGAGGCAGGGGTGGTTGCAAGACTCAGGTGTCTGCAACCTTAGCTGGGACACCGATCTATGATTATATTTCTTACAACGCACTTAGCAGAAGTTATTCCTTAGCATACATTCATTAATATACTTCACAGAAGGAACAGAGAATCGCAATGAATACTTATACTAAGAATGATTCAGTACTTATCTATAGAAATATAGGTTAGATTCAACAGATCAAGCACTAAGCATCTCATATATCAGATCTAATGTTCATTCATTCATCAATAACATAGATCATAACTAGATCTACTTAATCACATCAGGCACTTAGCCAAGAAAGAGATAAATACAT
>SNQJ01S0016959.1:209352-220878 GCA_010110895.2 Picea sitchensis
CACACCGTGGCATGTGTCCTCTCCTCTTAACCTAGTACTTGCTACTCGTCCACTTCCTAAATTCAAAGAGAATCTCCCTAGGTTTTCGGGAAATAACAATGTCACTACAAATGAACACTTGGTGGCATTTTCTAATGTTTTTCACAACATAGGGGCCAATGACAACGATACTTGCATGCTCTTATTCATTAATTCCTTGGAAGGAAAGGTTGCGGTCGATTTCTTTGACCTTCCTCCTAAGTTTTTTTCTACTTGGGAGGAGTTAGTTTATTGGTTCAAATCCACCTATGGGCAATCTAAAACCCCAGTTGAGCGGTTACGAGAGTACAATAATATTGCCTATAAGGATGGTGAGACCATCAAGTCCTTCAACTTGTGTTTCACTAAGTTATACAATCAAATCCCTGAACTCATTCAACCTCATAACCAAGCCTCTTTCATGCATTATTACAATGCATTACCTTCCCCCTATCATCATAGGATTGAGGAAAAATCCATTGATAATCTCGGTTCCACTCTTCATACTTTTTTAGAGTATGAAGAACAGCTTGAAATAAGAGGTCTTCCCCAGGGAGAATCGGTTAAACAAACATACATGTTCACCCTCTTATAGCTAGTACAAGATATGAATAATCGTATGAGAGTGTATGAGAGAAAGGAAACTGTCTCCCCTCTAACCCCTGGAGCTTCATCCTCTTCTACACCCCCCTTTAGGAATCCAATTGAAAATAATTTTCATCCTAAAGCTATCTTGCCCCAAAGTTGGTGTAACTTTTGTGAGGAACACCACAAGGAATCCACATGTGAGGTAAGGAAGAGTGTCAAGATAAGATCTTTGGTAAAATCCCATGTTGACTAACACAAAATACTAGTCAATATTAGTCTCATATCATAACCAGCCACCTGCCCATGACCCACTAACTAACCCATTAACCACCTAATCCTATAAACCCTAGACTCCACCAATCAAACTCACTAACCCTTTACCATAAGTAACAATATCAATAGTTGTTTACAATGGTTGACCTATGTGGACTATATTGACTTTAAGGACCATATTTGTAATGCTTCACCATATTAACCACATTGAACCACTAAAACCTATCGTGCTTTCCCATTGACGTCATATCTTCTTACTCACTAATTGTTCAACTATGTAACCTGATAAATGATCCCATAACCCACAAAACTCCTAACCCAATAACTTCAATAACCTGCCAACCCTTCATCATCATTAACCATATTAACCACTATTGTCCATGGTTAACCACCATTGACCATGGTTGACCACTAATGACCTTATTAACCATGCTTAACCATAATTGACCATGGTTGAAAATTGTTGGCCATCATTTATCTAGTAACCCACTCATCATAAGCTCCTAGCCCATATTGTTCTATGTTTACTAATGTGGACTTCTAGTCAACATTGGTCCCTTGTCAAAACTAGGTCCACCTACCCCTAACCCATTCACTAACCCATTAACCACTTGATCCATTAACATTGAAACCGACTAATCTCAGTAACTCATTAAGCCTTAACCATCACTAACCATATCCATTGTCATTAACCATTGTTAACCATATTAAATATGATATCTAAGACCCTTATGACTTGTTTGACCCTATATTGATCCCTAAGTCTCCATATTACAACTAATCCTTATGACCCCTATGATTGAGTCTTTGACCCTAAGAATTTTATCGTAACTTTTGATCACTACAACCTTGGACAAATTATACCTCATAACCTATATGAAAATGGTCAACCACTAACACAATCACTCCCTCGCACATTATGACCCAAAAAATGTAACCCCTAAGGCATTATGGCCTTGAAAAAACTAAATCCTTGATACAACTTGACACTTAATCCCTATGACACCTAATGTAATAAACTCGTAATATCTTATGACCACAAACACACTAAGCCCCTAATATACTATGACCACTAATCATTGTGGTCTTGGACACCATGTACACCCTAATCCCTATGAACCTTAACATGGTTGACCCTTAAAACAATCACCCCCTTGCATATAGCGACCTTGAAGATATGAACTTCCTAATACACTATAATCCCAAACACATTATTCTCCCTATAAGTACATTAATCCCTTAAGAAATTATGACCTAAAACACACTAAACCCTTCATACATTGACCCCTTAATACATTATTACTCTAAACACACTAACCCGTTGACTTGGATCTCAAGTTAATTATTTTGATTTGGGTCATTATTCACTATCTAATTATTAAGGATGTGAATTACTAGTTTATGCAATTCACTTATAACAAGACCACCATATTTATTAAAATTATTCTTAGATGATGACCAATTCAAGCATATTTTGGCATAACACCACCAATTATGTTCTTTTTAATGAAGGTTAAGTGCATTGTTCCACAATCCATACCAATAAGAATTCTTTCAATGAGTTGAAATTCATCAAGTGTACTCCTTCCATGGAGGGATATGGTACTTTCATTCAAGTTTTCACAAGTTAGAGACATCTACAAAAAATTATGGAATCTTGTGTTCAATATTTTGTACTCAACATATGTTTCAAACTACAAATTTGAGTACATCATCGAGAGTTTAACTCATTAGAGAAAAGATAACCGAATACTAATAACTACTTAATCAAATTAATTCTTCAAGGTATCTGGCCAATCATTAATAATGTCAGCTTGGATCCTTAGTTAATAATTTTGATTTGGGTTATTATTCATCATCTTATTTTTAAGGATGCAAATTACCTATTTCCATGAGTATCTTAGATTAAGACTGTCGTATTTATTAAAATTGTTCTTAGATGATGACTAATCTGAGTGAATTTTGGTACAACACCACAAATTATGCAATATTTTAAGTAGGTTAAGTGCATTTTTCCATGAGTTATGCAAATATACATTATTTTTTGTGTATGGTATGAAGAGTAATTGAATACCATGGTTGAATCAATGTCAGAGGTTGGGAAATGAAAGTAGCTTGAAAGCCTATATATGTACAAATAATTAGGCTTAGTTGAGCAAATACTACCATCTTAATAACCCAAAGTGAAACCACCACATACATAATTCATGTCCCTTGTTGGCACGTCATTGTAAGACCCTAGGTTCAATTTACCTAACCAACAAAACCATTCAGATACCAGCCCTTTCGACATCACTTGCATGCAAGTGAAGCCTCACCTAAGGCATCTATTGGGGCTGCAGGAACCAAGTTTCTGTAGGAATGAGGGGATGGGAGGTGATCATCGTATTCATTATTACTTATCTACTCGATGTGCATTATCTTGTGTTTGTTATTCCTTGACTACTTAGTAATTGATTTTATGAAATACCATCGTGACACAAATTTCAACATAAACAATTCACCATAACATCTATAACTATTGCACAGTAATCATATAGTAAAAAAATCTAGTCTAACATGCATGAACCTACTATTCATAAACAATCACATGAATCACACACATAGATACACATAGTTAACGTGGTTCACCCAATCTTTGGGCTACGTCCACAATGATTGGCTTCTTTATTATTATTTCATTAATCATTACAGGCTTGCACACTACACTACAATAGATTCATCATGTTATCAGTCCCCGCCCTGCCTAGCCTCTCTACAATGCAAGCCTCTCTCCACAAATCTCCTTCCCCACTCAGACATAGACTCTCTTTCTCAAATCATCACCTATTGAACCCTAACCAATGAACAATTAATCAATAAAAACTTTGAACAACAAACAACTACCAATATATCATAACCAAATAGAACTCCATTCTTCCTGAATCATTACATATTTATACATGGAATCTAGGGCTTAAAACCCTACTTGTTTATCCCAAAAACCCTATTACAACTCATTCTGACTCATTAAAACTCATGTTGACTTGTTTTTTGGGCATTATTTTCCTGATTTTGTTTCTGCATGTTTCTTTTGCATTCCTGATAGTTGTTCTTCATGCTTTTGTGTGTCTTTCTTCTTTTGCATGTTGAATTGGTGTCCTTCCTTTTCACCTGATTTGTCTTATTTATTTATTCTCTTTCTTTATTCTCCACCAAGTATGATTTTACTGTGCATTTCAATCCTAAATGCGCCTTTTTTGTGCACTCTGCTCACGCCTTCTCTTATTTCTTTTGTTGTTGCGCATCTCCCATACGTAGGATTTTCCTCAAAACTATATCCAAAATGCATGTCCAATAGGCTCCCAACACTTACCTATGTCTTGTCTCGAGCCACTCAATCCTATTTCGTCACGCTCCTCCATGCCTCCATGAACTTTTGGAGGTTTTCCCTCGTTGTCTTGACTTCTTTTGTTACTTCTTCTTCCATTCCCAAAATTTCATCTACAACCTACATAGTCAAGGTCATGAGTTTCTCCCTAGTGTCGTGCGTTACTTGTTTTGTCGTTTCATGTGTTTCTTTCATTGTCATGCCTTCCGTCGTAGCCAATTCCCCTATTACTCTGAGTGCTTCATTTTTATTAGGTTCCAATTTCAGTAGAAAGTAGAGTGTTGATGCTTTCATTGTTTTTTTGGGCTTACTCCTGTGCGCTTCTTATTCTATCCTTGATCTCCTTCAACTCTAGATTCATCATGAGTTGCGTCCAAATATGCGTACTCTCATCGCACAACCTTGTGCACTCCTGGTCTAGACTCTAAATATTTTCCACTGAGGTTTTCCTTGTCATTTCCCTTTGCTCCTTTTTCTCAAGAGGTGTCCCTGGCATGGTGCACGATTCCAAGTCTTCAATATTGGTGTGGAAGCCTTTAATGACTTTGTAAATTATTGAGACTTGTTCTTCCATTGTGGCTTGTACCACCATTGGTACTTCTGGGATCTCCTTATAGATATTTTGTATGGTCATATGTATCCGTTGTGCCATTTTCTCGGCCTCGTCCTTATATTTTAGTGTTTTCTCATCCTTTTACTCAGCCTCACTCTTCTCTTTCAACGTTCTTTTAAATTTTTCTTCAACCTCGCTCTTCTCCTGCATAGCAGTTGTATACTTGTGTTGCATTTATGCCTTCTTGTCTATCACCTTGGTCAACTCTCTACATGCTAGATCTGTGTGAAACCTTATCTCCTGCATAATATCGGCCTACAATCTATGTAGCTCTATTGTGGGCATCCGAGAAATGACTAAGTCTAGATGACTTAGTGCTCTCACCTTGTCTTGCAGTTCTTGCATCGGGAACTCAACTACATCTGATGCAATCTTTAACACTCTGTGCCTGACTGCTAACTCTTACAGGAGTGAAGTGGTAGTCCATGCTTCCTCAATTTGGCTTGTTGACGGTCCTTCACCCGAGTCTCTCTTTGGTGTTATCCTCATTGTCTCCAATGGTTGTTGTATCGTCATTAATTGGTCATGCACCTTCTGGTGCATTTCATCTTTTTTTTGTGATGCTTCCTCAATTACCTCCGCTGCGACATCCCGCACTTGGTAGTTGATTCTATCCATGTCATAATCTGTTATAGTATAGACAAGTGGTACTTTGTGGGATTTCATCTTTTTGTGTGCAACTACGGTTGGGCCCTTCCCCTTGTATTTTTGTTTGACCCCTTCACTTGGGACTATTTATTGTGTTGATTCTGTTTATGGTCCTATATTTGGTGTATTCCTTGGGCCATTGTGTTTCGCATTGCCTTGTTTCTCAATTATTTCTTCCTCATCATTGTCTTGTTCTTCTTCATCATCAGGGTGCTCCGTTTTTTCCCCTGGAACTTTCCATTCTTCCTCCCAGTCATTGGCAATCAGGCATACATTTTCTGTTGTCAACTTGTAGCTTGTTGGCAGCCACTAGCGCGCAGGGTCTCTTTTTGGCTTGGATGTACATGTGGTGCATCCCTTCTTTAAAGTGCACAATATCCTAGTAAGTCTCTACAGTTTGGGTGGTGATGCACGGTATATGCATTATGATATGTCTAATTTATTCAAGATAGACATAGAATGTAGCATTGTTATCTAGTTGTCTCCTCATGTTTTTCGTATTCCATAGGTTGCACTACCTCTACTTGATGTTTTCAAAAACTAGAAATCATCAGGCTCCTTCCATCCAACTAGTGTGATTAGAATGAGAAGCCAGGCATAATGAAATTTCATGCCTTTCTCCTAGGATTTTGTCCAATCTACCAAAAATTGATTTACTAGAAATGTGGCCCAATTCATTTGGATCCTGTTGAGGGGTCTAAGATTCCTTTAACTCAACAGAAGGAACCAAACCCGCCTAAGAGGCCCAATAAGACTTGTAAGTGTTTGATGAGTGGTAAGGTTCTCAAGATTTATGATCTGGATGGGTATATCGATGGGCTTTAATTGTGACTGACAAACATATATGTCCTTTTTTTTAATCCTTCTCCTTAGGCTAGTCAGTTCTCTTTTTGGGTTCTTTTTCTTACGTTAAAACAAAAGGAAGATGAAACTCTAGACTAGATGACAGAGAGAAGATAACTATGTGTTTTGGTGGAGGGCTCAATTTAGGATAACCTTTACACTAGCATGCAAACAAAAAATGTCTAAAAAACTTCAAATTAGCATTAATACCATTTTAATTAGTGGGCTTTCAGCATCGTCTGGGATAATAATTGAAGAAAATAAACATACATGTGATAAAAATCTAGTGCAAGAAAAGTAATTTCCAATACTCTATCATCAATCATAGGTTAACACAATCGATTTCTAGTCATCAATTAGAATAAAAGAATGGTTACAGCATCATAAGATAACTTTAAATACAGGTACAACAACTCTTACCCAACAACGCATCAAATATCAAATCTGAAGACAGAGATAACCCTCCTTGGTCTAAACACATTCATGCCCTAGATTATAGAAGTGTCTTTGGTTCTAAACATAACTTCAATTAAATAAACTTGCACATAAGTAGTTTTATTAAAAAAATTCAAAAACAACTCTCTCCAAAACCATCAACCTCTTAAACACGAGGTCGATTTCCCTATTTATAAAGAATCACTAAGCTAAAAATCACTAATAAAGTCGTGCTAAGTGAAACAAAATGACATGTGGCAGATTTAATTCTTTGTTCTCCTAAGATCATCTAATCCTTTCACTGCAGTGGATTATTTCTATCATATTCCAACCACTGGAAGAAAAGGTCTTCGCATGTATTTTCATATGGGAACCTATGTTGATCCATCGGGGTGGAGAGAACTTCCTTTATCTCTACTGCTTGTTCCTTGTACTTGATCAATTTGACACTTCCCAAGCTTCCTAGTGTGTATAGATGCTCCATGTTATCTTCTTGTGCTAGTTATTGTTGTGTTTCATGATCAGGCACGTTCGGCTCCTTGGCATGGGATTTTCTTGGATGCTCTGTAGGTTGGTCATCCTTCCTGGTCTCAATTATCGGCTACACTTCCACTCCAGATGAGAGAGTAGGCAGAAGCTCAGTATCAATTGAAGGTTCGGCTAGTGGGGTGCCAATTTATGGTAGCTTTGTTCCTCCTTGTTCACCTATTTCCATCTCATCTTTGGATATGGTACTATGCATTTGAGTCTCTCTTGTTTGTTATTTCTCTAGTGAACTGAGAAATTCAGCCTCAGAAGTGATTTTGGCGTCCTGGTTTCCCTCCCGACGTTCCGGTACCATTTCATCAGGAGCCAGAGTAGATACTTCGCCTGGGGTTTCCTCCTGGGTGATTACAACTGAAGATATGTGTGAAGCCTCTGAGCCTTCATCATCATCATATATAGTGATTAGGTCCACAAGAATGGTTGGCACCCCTATTCCGCTTGATACTACTGTTGGACTTTGTTGAACTGTAGCTATTATCGGAGATCTCACCTGGATAGTTTCTTCCCAAACAACATTTTTTCTTGGTGGAGTGGTACTTGAGGCATTTGGCCCTACCTCCCGATCATTGGTGTTGATCGGGGTAATCCTCAGCGATTCAATCAAAGGGTTAATTGGGGGATCTTGTTCTTCCATTTGTATGACTCTTTGGGCTTTTTCCAGTGACAACATCCCCCTCATTCGTGCCTATGTTTCCTCCATTGTTCTTCTTTCGTCTCTGACCCTAAGAGCTTCTTGAGTTGTCTTCTCTATTGTCTCAACCTACTCGTCCAGGGACATCACTTTGAACTTAGTCATATTTGGATTGGCCCTTCTTTGTAGTACTTCCTCCCAGTCCTCGACTCCTTCAGTGAAGATTTTGTCTTCAAAATTATCATGAGAATACGTCTAATAGGAGGATACATGTGTCACATGTTGGGGAACTAATCCCTTGTGGTCGTGCTTACGAAAGTGAATTGTATGAAACTGGTACTTGAGCTGATTGAGCCCCTCCTGTTTCGCATCCACAGTGTCTTTGACCATGTAACATCCTATGTGGAAACCATAGGGAATGAAATCTCTCTTCTTGTCTTCGACCAGAGAGGCATTGTATCCTTGCAAGATGGTTTGTTAGTAGATATCCCCCAAAATGAGGTGATCCAGGACATGAACAGGGAGAAGGTGGGGTGTGTCGGTACCTCCGAACTCTCTAATATAAGTTCTAATTTCTTCGAAGTACCAGTGGACAACTTTTTATATCATCTTCTTTGCCGCCACCGAAAGTCGAGGGAACTCTTTTCTAAAAATGAGGAAGTAAACCCTAGCTAGGAAATCATCACATATTAAAGCATATGATCTCTTATATCTAATTTCCCACAATATGATGAAATAGACATGTATAGGCAATTCAAAAACATGCCAGCTCAAATTCATACTTGCAAAAACGTTCCTTGCACAAATTACATCCAGCAAGTAGGATGCCATGTAGAAAGCTAGAACCTCTCCTTCCTTTGGTGTTTGAGCCTGTGAAATATTTATATTGAGCTTCTTGGAGATAATGGCTCCCAAATTGAAGTTTCTCCCTAAAATTTCCATGGTGTATGCTAATGGTATCCATGCCTTTGAAAATTTGGAGTAATCCTTTTCTCCATATAATCGACATATTAACGTTGTTAGATACATGTATGGCTCTCGAAGATTTACTATGTTGTACTAGCTAGTGCTCATGTTTGTGAATTTCTTGTCTTCTTTCCACCATGAGGCTATCAATCGGTTGGTATCATGAATCTCGTAGAACTTGACCACGAAGTCTTTGTTTAGCCTTTCCTCTAGGTCTCTAAGTTTGTAGTACTTTTGCACCTTTGTCGGAAGGAAAACACCAACACACTCACCTTATTCATTGTTGATGGTGCACTTTACCGTGTCGACATGGTCAATTATCCATCCCAAGGCTTCAATGCTAGGTAGAACTGGGGTTCGGCTAGCCACCCTATGCAGATTTGACCTCTGAATGTTTGGAAACACCTTATCATCCAATATTCAGACATCTGGGTGTGAGGCATGAACTTAGGGTAGTCCTCCTAACTAATTTTGTTGTACAGGTCGTCCCAATGTGGGAGCACCACTTTAGACCCTGTGGTCACTTTTATGTCACTGGACGTTGGAGGCTAGATAAACTTCTTCTTGGTGGACGTGTGGATAACCGATTTTGTCTTTGAGGTGAAATCCAACTCCCTTACAACACTTGGTGTAGATCCTTCCCCGACCTCTAGTTCCTTTATCTTGGGTGTCCTTGGTGAGCACTTAGTTTTCATCTTTCTTGGAGGCATTTTATGCAAACAGGCGGAGTGAGATTGATCTAGGTGGATATTGGTGGCCACCCACCTATTCCACCTAGCTCCTCTTGTTCATTTTTGTTCATTACGTTCTTCTGTACTTCTTTGTAATCATGGTTTCTACACTTATGGGGTTGTATGAATACCTAAAAATCCTCTAGGTGGATACTGGTGGCCTGTTGCCTAATCCAACTGGCTTATTTTGTATGTTTTCATGTCAGCACATCTTGTTGTATTTCCAGGGCCATTTTGGAACCCTAAACATTGTTTTTTTGGCTCTCCACAGTCAAAATCTAGACGGAGTTAGATTTTGATGGTGCAATGTGTAGTTCTATGAAATACCTTTCCAACAGGCTATCACGCGCCTAAAACGTAGGTCGTATCCAAAAGTTACGACCTCGCGAAGTTGAGGTACCAACTTACCCATAGTGGCCCACATGACTTTTGGCGTTTCACCTTCTAGGGTTAGGATTTTTGATGTCTAGGATTTTGGCATTCATGAGTAATATAAAAAATGCCTCTAGAACCTCATTGTAATCATTTTACTCAGAAGGATGCGCATAGCAGCCACATCTCTTCTCAGAGATAGCTACCACTATTCGAGCAAGTGTTTCAGTTCTGCAGTTTTATAGTTTCATCCTATTTCATTTATTTAATAGAAGATATTGTTCACTGGACATTTGTGTTACTCTTCATATCTCTTTGTTTATTGTATTCAGTCTGTAATCAGTTCGTTCCGCTCCTAAATCCATATCAGTGGTATCAAAGTGGTCTACTCTTCATTTATTTTTCTTCGTGCATGTCCCCGACAAGAGTTGGGTACAAAAAGTTGGGACTCGAACCACTTGAGTCATTGCAAGATTGGTCATGTTGAGCCCAAAAAAAACCCATGGGGGATGAAAATAAAGATGATGGAGCAAGAAATCATGTTAAAATGTTGCTCAAGGAAACCCCCACGCGACAAAGGAATGAAATGATGGAAAAATTTGCATAGATCCTTCAATGACTTCCCACAGGAGAAGCATCTTCATCAAGCAGCCATGCAACCCCCTTCAAGGTACATGTAAATTTTTATATTCCATTATTTGAAGGACTGATAGATGCGGATGTTGTAGATAAATGGTTGAATTTGCTCGAAGGGTATTTTTCAGTCCACAATTTCTCCAAAAGGGAAAATATTACTTTTTTAGTCCTTAGGGTCATCCCCCATGTTAAGGACTAGTGGGATACTTACTCTGAGCAAAGGTTCATAGAGGAATATGCAATATTTGTGGTGGACCCTACATGGGATTCCTTTCGTGACACCATTAAAGAACAACACTACATTGTTGGAAGCTACAAGGACTATTATACCAAATGGACCACCCTATGTCAAGAAAGGGACTAGACAGTACCAGATTTCACCAATATTTTCCATACCCTGTGCATCAAATTCAGTGTCAAAGAATCTGAGCATCATCTGGTGCTCAAATACCGCAGTTTTTTGCATAGATACATTCAAACAAAAATGGAGTTTTTGGACATCGCCTCATTTGGCACGGATTATAGATACGTTGTCAAGATCAAGCAGAAATTTAAGCAGAAGAGGTGAGAGTTTGGACCTACAAACTCTTCACAACCGAAATAGGGAAAAGGCGACCCCAACCCACACAATAAAGGACCGAGCTGAGATGGTCGATCTCAGGACAACTAGTACAAGCCACAACACAAGAAAGGAAATGAGAAGATGAAGAAGGACATGTGAAAATGGTGTGAGTACCATAAAATCCCTTGGCACAACACTGAATAATGTCTCTCCAAGAAGTCACTCGTGGTCATGCTGAAGGATTCTGAGTCAGAGCCGATTCCGGTTCTAAATCAAATCCCAAAGGAGGGAAGC
>SNQJ01S0016959.1:249494-291128 GCA_010110895.2 Picea sitchensis
AAAAGTTTTTCTTTGGCCTTATGTTTGTTGAACCATATTTTAACTACCTATTGATCAACGATGAACTTAACTTTATCCTTTTCCCTCTCTTCATCCAACATGAGAAGGGTATCAATCCTTTGCTATAGAGTGGATGAGGGCGGAACTCTTGATGCCTGGGCAAGTTGTAAAGATGGAAGGTACAATACGTTTGGGAGAATGGATTCTTTCCCATATACCAGAAAGTATGGAGAGTTTCCTATGGATTCTTTAGGTGTCACTCTATCGACCCATAGAGAATTATGAAGTAAATTATGCCAATTTATTTGATTTTCAACAATTGTCTTTTTTGAAATTCGCACTAGATTTTTATTAGTTGACTCTTCTACTCCATTCCCTTGCAGATAATAGTTTGCATAATATTTTATTATAATCCCTTTATCGAGGGTGAATTCTGTCAAGTGTGTGGAATAAAAATAGGCAGCATTGTCAAAAACGAGGACGGAAGGCATACCAAACCTTGTTATTAGGTGTTGTTCTAAAAATTGGATCACTACCTTTTCATTAGTGTGCATGAGATGGATAGCCTCTGTCCACCTTGTGAAATAATGTTTTGCGGTCAAGATATACTTATGTTGTTTCGAAGAATTTGGAGTAATTTCTCCGACAACATCTATTCCCCATTGCTCAAAAGGTTTGGATATGGTCACTAGTTGGAGTCGAATGGCTGGTCTCTTTTCCCTACCAGCGCTCATTTGAAAATATTTACATTTCCTGGAATATGCATGAGCATCTCTGAACAATGTTGGCCAATAATAACCAGCCCTTAATATTTTGTGAGTCATGGTTTCTCCTGCAAAATGCCCGTTTGCCAGCTATTATGGAGTTCTTTGAGTACCTTTTCTGCATCATTATGTTCAATACATCTAAGGAGTACTCCATCATAGTTTACGCGGAAAAGCACAGAATTTATGAGGCGATATTGAGCAGATTTTAACCTGAGGGATATCCTTTCTCTAGGGTTCAGGTTTTCTGGACAAGTTCCATGATGCAAGAGACAAAAAAAAATTCCATACCATTATTCTTTCCCGGGAGGTACATATAAGGATTCCCCACACCATAACGATAGTTCATTTTCCCAATCAGAGTCTTCCGTGTTGATCAGATCTTGGGCCTCAACAGTCAATTTACACAATCATTGTCTTTTGACTATTTTGGCAGGTTTTATGTCTAGATCAAACTATTGAACGACTATCATCCAATTACCCCTCCTTTCTCCCATCTCCTGTTGAGTGAACATATATCAGACCGTTGGATGTGGTACTATGACCTTAGTGTGATTCTTCAGGATATAGGATCTAAAATGTTTGACTGCTTTATATACTGCGTAAGCCTATTTGTCTATAGCATGGAAGTTTAGTTCATCTCCTTGGAGGTTGGTGCTCATAAAGGACACCGGTGCTTCATTGTCCTCATCATCCTTTTGGGTAAGTACTACAACCAACGATTGGTCAGAAGCAAAGGTATAAAGGAAAAAATATTTGCTAAAGTCAGGGCTTCACAGCACTAGTGCTTGGGAGATGGCAGTTTTGATGTTATTGAAATCTCATCTCTTTTCTTCATCCCATTTAAACTCTACATCTTTGTTGATCATTTTTTGTAAAGGTTTAACAGTTTCAGCGAAGTCAAGAGTAAATTTTCTCACAAAGTTGATCTTCCCAAAAAAAGATTGCATGGCCTTTTTATTGTGAAGTAAAGGAAGTTGAGCTATCACTTTGATCCGTTCAGGATCAATGTTGATTCCTTCCCGGGATATGATATGACATAATAATTTTCCTTCCTCTACACCAAATATGGTATTCTTAGGGTTCAAAGATATTCCATAATTCCTACACTATTCAAATATCTGAGTCAAATGTTGAATGTGGTCTTCCTTATTTTTTGAGTAAACTGTTACATCATCTAAATAGACTACCACACATTTGTTAATCAAACCTTGAAAAGATACATCCATCGCGCTCTGAAAATTTTCCCCTGCGTTGATCAACCCAAAAGGCATGTGTTTATAAGAAAAGGTCCCCCATTTGGTTCGGAACATAGTTTTTAATCGATCATCTTCTGAAACCAGGACACGGTTATATCCCGAAAAAATGTCTAGGAGCGAAAGAATTTCAAATATAGATATTGTTTGCAAGAGTTGTTCCATGGGTGTTACTGGGTAGTTATATTTTTCTGGTTCTCTGTTAAGGTTTCTAAAATCCACACAATAACAAATTTCTCCAGACTTATTTCTAACAGGCACCAGATTGGCTACCCATGTAGAATGTCTTACCTGAAAGATAATCTTAGATCCTATTAAATTTTTCAACTCTTTCTACATTAGGGGTTTCAGAGAAGGGTGGTACTTTCTAAGATTTTGTTGGAAGGGTTTTATTCCAGATTTTAATGGGATCATATGTTGGATAATGTGAGTATCATACGTTTTCAATTATTGGTAGTAGCAAATACATATTGATATTCTTTAAATAGTTTAAGATAAGCCTTCATGTCTTCTTTGGATACTTCCTTAGCTAGGTTGACATTCTTGGGGTTCTCAGGGGTTCCTAGGTTTACAATTTCATATATAGGGCACGAGCTCCATGTTTTTTTCATTTTTTGGCCCTTTAAATCTTTCTCTGAGGTCGAATTTTTTTTCCAGATTGGCCACTCCTTTTGGTATTGTGTGAAAATTTGGTTTCTCATTGGGGTGATCTATGCCTCTTCTCTGTTCATGGAGATTTGATTATGTGAGTCGTTCTTGGAATATTTCATCATCAATGGACAAATCCTTAAAATTCTCCTAGTTAGTTAGGAAATCCACAATCTATTCATCCCCCTCAAAGACTTTCTAGTTAGAAATGTTTCTAGGCACTGACGGTCTGTAGAGAAGTTCCACTACAAACCTTAAGGCTTCATAGTCTTCTAAAGTAGATAATCTTGAGGCTGTAGTGGCCAAATAATCAGCAAGAGTATTTTTTGTCCTGGGAACAGTGATAATGTTGAAGGCCTCAAAATTGTCTATTAGCCTATGTACTTCTTGTTAGTAGTTCCTCAAGTGAGGTGAATTGCAATTAATGGTATTCTTTACTTGTCTAACGATAATTTTTTAGTCTCCAAAAACTTTCAATTCTTTGACGATTAAGTCTATGGACTTCTTTAGTCCCTGGACTAGAGCTTCATATTCATGATTGTTGTTAGTGCATTCAAATTCTAATCTGCAGGATAAGAAGTTTTGTTTCCCTTTTGGGTCAATGAGGATACATCCTACTCCCGAACCCTCTTGTGATTTAGAAACATCAAAGTAGAGCGTCCAAACTTGTGAGGAAAAAATAGTAACTTCTTCATGCCTAGTTATTTTCTCACTTTCATCTTCCTTGTCAACTACTCCTAATGGAGAATCCTGAAAAAAGTTGCTTTCTTTTCCGGCTGCCAGTAGGTTTACTTGAAAGGTCATTTCGTAGTTTTGAGTGATAGGTTCATCAAACAGGAGAGGGGCGAAATCGGCAAAATCATAATTGCAGGAGTAGTTTCCTAACATAGGGAAATCTATCGACGAGGGTTCGTTGGGAGTCTCTAAATAAATAACAGTATGTTTGAGATATCTTTCTCTGTCGATCCTAATCATGTTTGTATGTCCCTTTAATGGAAACCAAAGGTGATCACAATCAGTACTAAAGTATCCATTTAATTTCTTGGACCAATCTCAGCTAAGTAATAGTCCATAGGCCTCTGGGATGTCTACTACGATTATGTCAATTACTTGAACAAATTTTTGGTGTGTATCCATTCTGATCATGACATATTTAAGTTCCCCAATAACCTTCACTTAATTCATATCTATTTTTATAACGTGTTTATCACTTTTGAGAGGGATTGTATTCAATTTCTTGTAGATTGACAATGGCATGACATTGGAAGATGCCCTTGACTCAACTAGGAAATTATGTAGGTTTCTGTTAAAGAATTCAAACGTTAAAAGGAAAGGAGAACAAAAGGATTTCCTCTTTTGTCTAAAGAGAAAGCATTCACACTTGGTTTATTTGTTAAATTTATGGGAGATGGGATATCTCCTAGGTCAATGCTTGTCATAGGGGCTTCTATTGATTTTAAGGCCTGTAACAGGAAATACTTTTTTTGAGGGATCCTACACATGTCCATGACACACAACATTATAATCCATCTTAGGAGCTCCCTGTGTGTGTATGTTTGTGGGATTCTTTTGAGAAGAAAATAGGGTTTTGGGGCAATCAGCCGCTTGATTTCCTCTAGATAACTGAGTAGTGGTGGGATTAATTTGGACTGATTGAATTCTACCTCGTGTCTGTAAATATAGGAATTCAATGGAAGGTTCATGTACTTCAACGACATCATTGAAAGGCATCAGGTGGTTGGAATCCCATAGCAGCATGGTTGTCTCTTCCAGTGGCTCTTGACTTTTCTGATTGATGGAATTTAATTCCAATCCACTGGGTTGTTCGATTAGGGATAATTCATCTAGGAATCGGTTAGCCATTAAATTCATAGCATGAACCCATTGAGGAAAGTCCCTTTCTGAATGATTCTCTTGGTGGTACGTGCAGAAAGAGTCAAATGCTACAATCCCTAAGTCAATGTTTAGGTTAGATGGGGAAGGTTCTATAGCTTTGAAAGGTGGATTTCTTTGAAAGAAGGGTTTATAAGGTCTTTGGTTTTGGTTTCCCTCCCCATCACTCCTTTTCATATCTACGATCTCATTGGAGAGTTTTTTTATCATCCACTACAGGTTTTCTAGATCTCCTCCTTCTTTATTGGGACTTGGTTATGTTTATTTTACCGGGTTCTTGTTAACAAAAGTCCTCTCTTAGGTAGAGCTTGAGTTTCTTTCTTCATCAGTGAGATCTTACCTTCTTTGCATCCTTTCATTTGGAATTCAATCATTTTAGCTTCCTCAAAAATTTTATCTAGGGTATGTTTAGCAACCCTTTTTACGAACATGGATATGGAAGCTAGGAGAACGTTAGCGTATACTTCGATTTGCAACTCCTGGGTAGGTTTAGCTTCGGGTTCAAAAAATTTCAGGATAGTGGTAAACTGTTGGTTGAAATATGTAACCTTCTCTTTTGGAATCATAGTGGTGGMAAAAATCTCAGTCATTAAAGCTCCTGTGGTGGTTTCTTCTGCGAACTTGTCTAAGAAATCCTTTTGAAACTTCGTCCAGTTAGTTATGGATCCAACTGACAGGTTAAAATACCAATTCGAGGTTGAATTCTCAAAGGTATAGGGTAAAATCCTACACACTACATCTTCATTTTGTATTTTCATCAATATTATAGCTAATATGAACTTCTTGATATGGTCCTTAGGCAATCCGGAGGTGTCGGGGTCAAATTTGGGGAGTAATTTTTTTAGATGTCGAGGTAGGTTATGCACCCATACTAGGATTGCTAGAGAATCTCTGGCCAACCATGGTTGATTATCTTGAGGTTAGTTTCCTCTTTCTTCATTGTTATCATTATTATACTCCATGTCTTCTGATTTAGAAGCTGAGCGATCCAAGTTAGATCCTTCCTCATCAGTTTCAAAATCGTCAGGTTTAGAGTAGTTACCAGCTGGTGTTTTGGGTATCAGATTAAGGCGTTGATCTTAGTAAGGGAAAAATATATCAGGTCTTCTACCATGTGAACAAAAACTTTGTCAGGGGTGTCGAAAATTGGTCTACTTACTTGTTTTCTACGAGGAAGTAAAGGAGCTAAAGGTAATGCTTCAATTTTCCAGGCGTAAGCTCTTGTGATTCTTCTGAACTAATTCAACTCTTCATGGGGAAGAGCGTAAGGTATTTCAGGGAATAGGTTTTCTTCTTCCTCATGCTGAGGTGAGTTACTCATATCGGGAGTATTCTTTGTATGTGGGTTTTCTTGAGAATGACTAGCCATGAATGTGGGTTGTTTTGAATCTATAGGCTATGTGGTATATATTATTAGAAATATTATTATCCATTCATTCATCATCCCTCCTTCTAGCACCAATTATGTTGAGGGGTATGAGATCCCTTTAACTCAACAGCAGGAACCAAACTAGCCTAAGAGGCCCAATTAGACTCGTAAGTGTTTGATGAGTGATAAGGTTCTACAAATTCACAATCTGGCTGGGTTTATCGATGGGATTTAATTGTGATTGACATACATATATGTCTTTTCTGTTAATCCTTCTCCTCGGGCTAGGTAGTTCTCTTTTTTGGATCTTTTTATAACGTTAAAACAAAAGGAATATGAAACTCTAGACTAAATGATAGAGAGAATCTAACTATGTGTTTTGGTGGAAGGTTGGGTTTAGGATAATCTTTACCCTAGCATGCAAATGAAAAATGTCTAAACAACTTCAAATTAACATTAATACCATTTTAATTAGTGGACATTCAGCATCTTTGAGATAACAGTTGAAGAAAAGAAACATACATGTGATAAAAAGCTAGTGCAATAAAAGTAATTTCCAATACTTTGTCATCAATCACAGGTTAACACAATAGATTTATAGTCATCAATTAGAATAAAAGAACTATTACAGCATCATAAGATAACTTTAAATATAGGTACAACAACTCTTACTCAACAAAGCATCAAATATCAAATCTGAAGACAAAGATAACCCTCCTCGGTCTAAACACATTCACACCTTAGATGATAAAAGTGTCTTTGGTTATAAACAAAACTTCTTAATTAAATAAACTTGCATAGAAGCAGTTCTATTACAAAATTTCAAAAAAAAACTTTCTCTCCAAAACCATTGACCTCTTAAACACAAGGTCAATTTCCCTATTTATAAAGAATCACTAAGATAAAAATCACTAAAAAAATTCATGTTAAGTAAAACAAAATGACACGTGGAAGATTTAACTCTTTGTTCTCCTAAGATCATCTGATCCTTTCACTGCAGTGGATTATTTCTATCATATTCCGACCATTGGAAGAAAAGGTATTTGTGTGTGTTTGCAAATGGGAACCTATGCTGATCCATCGGGGCATAGATAACTTCCTTTATCTCTAATGCTCGTTCCTTGTACTTGATCAATTTGACACTTAAGTGTTGTAAGACTGCCAGAGCTTTGATCAGGGGTTCCATGAACTTCCTCGCTAGACCCGGGATCATGCTTGAAGTCTGTGAAATATATGTTTCCCATGTCAGGTCTGTCTCTTCATGTTGTTTAACAATATCTTGTAAGTCAGAGAAATATTTCGGTGGACCAAACTCTAGCAAATTAATGCCCTTGATTTCCAGGTTTATTTTCTCCCAGCTTTTCTTGCATTCTTCTCACCTTTCTTGCATTTTTCGTTGAGGCTCTTGGACCATGGACACCAAGTGTTCGACTTTTTTTTGTATTTGAGCGATGATACTGTCCATCAACACTCAGATACCATGCTCCTTTGAATCATGACCCTTTTGTATTTCATTGATGTAGTTGATTCGTTCTAAGGCCTGATGTGCCTTTTCGAACCACCACTGCATATCTTTGCAGGTCACCAACCCCATTAAAGTATCTTCTTGAAGATCGGATATTCGAGCGGTGAAGAGGTCTCTTTCTCTTCTGAATTTCCCATACATTTCTCGAAACTCACTCTTTATGAGTACCATCGCCTGTGTCAAGTTCTGGTAGTACTCATCCTGATGATGAAGATGKTCCAATTATTTTCTCATGGAAGTTGCRTCCTCTTCGCCCCAAGTGTGGCATCCGTTATGGCCATTCTAGCTCCAATGATCTCGGTCATCTTAGCATTCTCTATATCAAATAGTGTTTCTTCTGTGGTTATGAGCAGAGTGTTATCCAAGGTGAGTTTTCTTTTCTTGACCATCCTTTTCATCATGACTTTTATCTTTCTGTCATAAGAAATGGCCTTCACATCGGTGATTTCATCCACAGGCTCCAGAATATGTTGATCTCCCTAGGACTACATATTTCCCAGGATTCTTGGTGTGTAGAGATGTTATYGGAMAAATCGGTAAGTGTGGACACAAACAGATCTCCCTAGTTTCACCCCRAAACTAGAACAAAACAAGACATAATATAAAACTTTCCCTAAGTTTTAATTATCAAGCATACCAACTAACAAGAGATCAATGACATACATTTTAAATGTCATTTGTCCTCGTTAGTGTCATCCTCGATCCATTAAAAGGATTATGGGATGATGAACATGTAAAAATACACAAGCCAATTAAGTGAAAGAAACAACGTATACTCAACAAAACCTATGTATGTGATCAAGGAGTCATACAATAAAATAAGACCAATTTTATGGTAATGAAATATATCATTGTATTAAAGAATGTGGAAGAAAGATAAAACCAGATGCCTTGATGTTGTCAGGTTCCTTCCAACAGTTCCTTGCTTCCCACACACTTCTTCTCCACGGATTCTGAGATCAAAAATCTATCTTGACAAAGCAAAGCTCAAAGCCAACATACAAGTTCCAAAAACTCCAAGCTACAAAACTCAAGAACTTTCCAACCAACTTTTCCCAAGCTAACTTTCCCCATGAGAACTCCTCTCCTTTTATAGGCTGAAAAGGATAGGGTGAGGAGGTTAGGATGATCCCATGAGATAAGGGATGTGACTCAGATTCAAACCGATCGGAGGCCACCTCACCCTCGAAGCTTCTATTCTAGAAATTTCGAGAAATTCCTCTTTTTCCTTTGTAAGAAAATCGTCACACCCTTAACACTAAGAAAACTGCGACAATAATGCAGACCACTATGGTGCAACCTGCCACAATCCTAGATCTTCACACCCTTAACACTAAGCAAGGTGCGATGATCCCTTTTTATAAGGTTTTTTACAAAGGAAAATTATAATTCCATCTCTCTAGGAAAATGTATCTTCATTCTTTTTCAGGGATTCAGGCCATGGATCCTTCTCAAGACAAAGGATAGGTTTACATCATTAACGATCATAGGGGTGAAAAAAATAATGTGTAACAAGAGATGCTCCATGGTATCGTCTTGTGTTGGTTTTTGTTTTGTTTCATGGCCATGCTCTATAGGTTGGTTATCCTTCTTGGTCTCAATGATCAACTGCACTTTCACTCCATATGACGGAGTAGGCAGAATCTCAGTACAGATTGAAGGTTCGGCAGGTGGGGTGACAATTTATGGTATCTTTGTTCCTCCTTGTTCACCTATGTCCATGTCATCTTTGGAGTTGGTACCATGCGGCTAACTCTCTCTTGTCAGTTGTTTCTCCAATGAATCAAGAAATTTAGTCTCAAAAGTGATTATGGCATCCTGGCCGCCCTCCCAAGGTTTCGGTACAATTTCATCAGGAGTCAGAGTAGATACTTTGCCTGGGCTTTCCTCATGGGTGATTACAACCAGAGATATGTGTTAAACCTCTGAGCCTTCATCATCATCATATATAGTGATTAGTTCCACAAGAATGGCTAGTACCCTTTTTCCACTTGATACTCCTACTAGAATTTGTTGAACTGCAGTTGTTATTGGAGATCTCACCTAGACAACTTCTTCCCGATCAACACTTTTTGTTGGTGGAGCGATACTTGAGCCATTTGGCTCTACCTCCTAGTCACTGGTGTTGATCAGGGTAATCCTCAGCGGTTCTATCAAAGGGTTAAGTGGGGGATCTTGTTTTTCCATTTGTATGGTTCTTTGGGATTCTTCCAGTAACAACATATGTAATGCCCCAAGGCTGAGCCCCAGTTGAATTGTAATTTTGTTTATAGGATGGTGAGTCAAGTGTTTATAAGATGGTAGAATTATATGTTTATTAGGCCGGAGATCCTAGATACTTAAGGCCATGAGCCTATTTTTGTATATGTAAACACTCATATCATTAATAAAATTACATTGTTGCATGTAGACCGACCATGAAGAAAGAGTTATGGGGGACTAAGCTCCAGTAGGTAGGGTAAGGGAAAGGGGATAATTGTCTAGGAATAGGGGCTAAGCTAGAGGGATTACCTCTAAAGGAATAATATTTTATTATTATTTCCTAAAGGCTAAGGTTGACATAACCGGAGTTGTCCTAAGTTCCTGGGAAAGAGAATGAGTGCTAAGTGGAGCTCATGCAACTTTAGGAAGACATTTGTCAACCTGGGCGCATGTATTTTATAGTTGGGAAATCCATCTCGTTGGGGGTTTGCTTCCCATTCTCACGTTCCTTTGTCATTCTCGCATTGCTCCTAATTTTCACATCCTTGGCCAGTCTCACGTTGCCTCGCGACCCTCACGATTCTTGCAAGTCATCCATCCTTTCCGATCCACCTGGGGATTCACGCATTGAACCATTTCTCCATCACCGACCTCTAAACAAGCATGCACCTTGGGAACCTATTGTCATACTTGAGTTATCCTTTGTATTCTTGTGAAGTACAGAGCACCTGTACCTTTCCTGAACCCGTTTTGTGTCTTAACGGTTGGTTGTTACAACCCATGCAGTTCTTGGACTGAGTGTGCCTTGTTGCCTTCATCTGTTCCCTATTGAGTGTTGGTGTTGCCATCACCTTACTGGAACTGACTTAGAATCTCTATGTAAGAATCAGGTTGTCAGGACTTTGGTTTGAAGAGGTGGTTTGTCAGGCCCGTCGAATGAAGAAGCAGGTTGTCATGCATACAAGAAACTCTCTCCAGGTGAGAGAGGTTGTTGGGGAAGTGATTTCCCAGAGGGATCCCAACTGTAGCTATAGTGCTCGGAGAATTCCTAGACAGCCTGTTGCTGAAGCCCTGGAAGGGAAGTGGGGCAGACGAAGGACTATTGAGCAGAGAAGAGGCACACTTCCTGGGGTGGGAAAGGCATGTGGGGAATGAGAGGCTGTAGGCTGTTAGTGTGAGCTGGCTCCTAAGATATAATCCTTCATGTTGATCTGTGCAACTTTCTTGTTGTCCTTGCCAAGCCTAGGAATCCCTTTCCCGGTGGAGTTTAGTCCCAGATCGGGGGTGACCCACTGCTAAGCGTGATGAGMAACATGGTCTAAGGCTGGGAGGTTCATGGAAGGTTTGCACACAATTGGTGGTAATCTATTAAAASATAAGTACCAAATATCTGTTGATTGTATGTTKTGTAAGTGTACATGTTTTATAATTGATGAGTAATTCCTAGATATATCATATATGATGTATGTGTATGCTTACTGTTATTTCTGCATTAATCTATGTATTATTAGAATATGTTGTCTATATGCATATATTGTCTATATATTTTAATGGTATTTATGCATGAATAGTGGCATCAACATAATGTTATAGCTATTAAATTGCATTAGATAGATGTGCATATAAATACATAAATTGGTATCAGAGCTAGAAGTAAAGATAAAGTAGTTTGGGTGGCATTACCCGACAGAGGTGGTGGCTGGGGACGTCACAAATTGGTATCAGAGCCAAGGTTTCAACACTGAGCCTGGATGGGCCATGTTAATAGAAGTTGAAGCAAACATTATGGAGAAGAATTGTTTTCCAAATAGAAAAAATTCAAGTTTAGATCCCATTGTTTCTACATGGAACCTGGATGGGCCACGAACGAGGGATTTGGAGTAAAAAGTCCAAAGAATTTTGATGTACATAGTGCCATAAGGGTGTTGAGGATAACACTTAGACTATGTTTGGAAGCACAAGTGGTGTAACGGTTTAAGAAATGACCAGAGAGAAAGAAACCACAACACTCGTGGTGTTGGGTCATAGGATCTGATTGGGAGAAGGAGGATCCTTCACAACCGTCAGATCTGGAGAAAGGTGCAAGAGGGTTAACCTACAAGTCCTTCGGAATTCACAACTTCGGCAAATTTTATGGGTTATAAGAGAAAAAAGGGGGCCAAATCCCGAAGTTTCGAAGTCCCAAAAAGGATCTACACCGTAGATCCGAGGGGGGAAGTGTTGACCATTGGATCGGTCGAAGATAGATCAGATCCATCGGATATGTGCACAAGTGGTTGTGAGTCGTATATCTCACAGAAGTTCAGAGTTCGGAGTTCGGGTAAATTGGAGCATGCTAGTGTGGAATCTCCGGAAGCCCCAAAGCTCCAAAGTCACGAGGAAAAAGAGAAGAAGTGGTGTGGCATAATGACGTCACCTGGGGTGATGTGGACCCTTCCTAGACATGCCACGTGCCACCACTTTGATAGGTGACAGTTGTACGATGTGGACCCTAGAAGGTAAGGAAGTTTGAGAGTTCTGCGTTCGGAAGAAATGGAATGTGCAAGTGTAAAAACCACCGATGCCCGAAGTTCTAAAGTGATGTGGCTTGCTGACATCACTCAAAATAACGTGGACACATGGGATGTGTGCCACGTGTCAGTGAGTTAAGAAACTTTGGATGATTTAAATGCTCGTTAGAATGTCACATGTGTCACCCATTTGATTGGGCCACGTGTATGCTTCTAATATTTCACCACGTGGGCCTCCTCTTGAGCATGGATGGTGGGGCCCTTAATGGTCACAATGGACACACGGCACTAGATTGTGAAGCCCAAAGACTTGACACTCCAGAATAAATGGTTCATGAGGGAATGGAAGGAAGAAATTCCCGAAGTTTCATTGCACCAAGGTGACGTGACATAATGATGTCACCAGGAATGACGTGGAAGTATTAAGAGATTCACAATTCAGGAGAATTGGAGTGTGCTAGTGTGGATTCTCCTGAAGCCCAAAACTCTGAAGCCCCGAATGCTCCGAAGTCCCAGACCCCTGAAGCCTGCAGTTTCATAGTGAGTATCAGCCATTGGATGTTGGGAAGTTGTGGACCGTTGATCCACCCTACTTTGCGATTTCACCAATTCGACACTCCGAGAGAGTTGTAAGGGAAGTACTTTGGAGACCTCTTAAGCTGGACTCCCCGAAGCTTCGATCCGTCGTAGATCTGAGCAAGGAATGTGGACCATAGATCCATCGTTCTTCACACATTCGACATTTCATTGTTCTGTGATGTTTGACACGCAGGAAAGGGAGAAACCTCTGAAGCTCGAGAGCCTGATGTTTCAAGGCTCCAAATAAGTTCCCAAACCATTAGCACTAGATCATAGTCATGGTCTCTTGTGAACCAAGGGATGAATAAGAAGTGGCTAGCACCCGAAAAACTATTGCAGAACGGAGATGGGCTTAGAGATAGAAGCCTGAGGGGTTCTTGATCGACCAAGACACGCTATAAATGGAATCTGATATTGTTTTTGTTGAATCAGATTGGTTTGTTCTATAAAATTATTGAAGTCTGATAGCCTAACAAAAATTTGGTTGACTACACATTTTGAAAAGTTAACAATTGACAGAATTGAACCAAATTGTTCCTCGGTGTAGAGAAATGGAGGTATAGGATGCTTACAGTTCGAAGAATGAAGTTAGAGGAATGTATTTCCACTTGGGAGTTGAAGGAAAGAACTCCAATGGGCATGGAGATGAGAAAGATAAAGAAGTGAGCATGATGAAAATCATAAAAAATCTGCAGAAGGATGTCCAAAGCCATAAAGCGGATAATGAAAGGATTATGAAATCCAAAGACCAACAAGAAGACTTCAACATGAAGTTGATGCAGAGCCTGGAAAGAATAGAAAATAAGTTGGACAAGGAGAGTGGCTCAAGGAAATCAGGGAGTCACAAGACCCCTGAGAAGAAAGAAAGATCAAGAAGCATTAGCAGACATCTCTGTCACTCCCCGAGGCATTCCAAAAAGAGAGCACACAATAGCTCAATTCAATCCCATGTGAGGAAGCATAAAAGGTATGGGGTGGATGAGCTACGAGGAGAGATGAATAAAATCAAACCTCCCACATTTGATGGTGAGCACAAGAAGGATGAAGATGCAGAAACATGGTTGTTGGGCATGAGAAAATATTTTCAATTTCATAATTATTCTTCTCATGCAGAAGGAAGAATTGCCATATCTACCAACTCAAGGGAAAGACATCCATGTGGTGGGATCATCTTGTGTAGGTGTAACACATTAAGGAGAAAAATGTTACTTGGAGGGAATTCAAGAAGTATTTTGAAAAGAAATACTTGACTAAAAGGTACTATGACAAGAAAATGAAAGAGTTCTTTGAACTCAAGCTTGGGAGTATGTCAATAGATGAATATGAAAGAAGGTTTTTAGAATTGTTGAAGTATGTTTCTTTCATCAAGGATGAAACAGTTAATATTCAGAGATATTTGAGTGGTTTTCCACCATTCCTCAGTGAAAAAATACAATATGATGATCCCAAAACATTGGAGGAGACCATAAGGCGAGCTAACTGCCTATATGATTAGCAAAAATCAAGGACAACTTTCCAAAAAACTTGGGAAGATAGGAAGAAATTCAATATGGATCAGAGGAAGAAGGGAACTAAGCCACCATTCTTCAGAAATCATCCTCAGGGACAACCAACTTCTAGAGAACCCAGAATGATTGAGATAGGTGGTCAAAGGCCAAGGAAGCCACCTATCCAATGTTGGGGTTGTAAAGGAGATCACATGTTTAGAGATTTTCCTCACAGAAGTGAAAAAGTGAAGATTTTTCACAATGGTCAGTGAGATGAAATAGTGGGGGACATGGGAAGAAATGTACCCAGGATCTATGCATCCCTGGACAACAAGCAAGCTGAGTATCAGTCGCATATGATTGAAGTGGAAGGTATGATCAACAACCAAACCATTACTATTTTAATTGATTCAGGAGCTAGTAATAGCTATATAGATCCTAAGATGGTGGAAAGTTTTCATTTTCCAAGAAACAAGCATGAAAAATCTTGGTTGGTGCAGCTGGCTACTGGAGACAAAAGAAAATTTAATGAGATGGTTAAGTCATGTCTTATGGACATGAATGCACTGAGCACAAGGGAAGATTTGAACATATTGCCTTTAGGTTCCTATGACTGTCTAATTGGGAGGGATTGGTTGGACCAACATCATGCTATCCTAGACTGTCATAAAAAGGAATTTACTTGCTTGGATGAGGAAGGGAGCCTAAGGAAAGTGCAGGGAATTCTCAGCATAGTTGTTGTCCGAGAAATTTCAGCAATGCAGTTGAAGAAATGCTATAGAAAAGGGTGTCAAATATTTGCAGCCCATATGGAAGAAGAACCTTAGGATCATGTAGTCCTGGAATATTTTGAAGATGTGTTCAAGGAGGTACCAGGACTACCCCCGAAGAGAGATATTGATTTCTCCATAAATTTGATACTTGGGGCAACTCCAGTATCAAAGACTCCTTACAGAATGAGTACACCGGAGCTAAAGGAGTTGCAAATGCAGCTTGAATAACTTCTGAAGAAGGGGTATATATGCCCAAGCATGTCRCCTTGGGGTGCCCCAGTATTGTTCATGAAGAAGAAAKATGGGACATTGAGATTGTGCATCGATTTCAGACAATTGAACAAGGTAACTATAAAGAAGAAGTATCCCTTACCAAGGATTGATGATCTCTTTGATTAGTTGAAGGATGCAAGGATATTTTTGAAGATAGATCTCAGGTCAGGATACCACCAGGTAAGGATTAAAGAGGAAGATATCAGGAAGACCGCCTTCAGGACAAGGTATGAACATTATGAGTTCACAGTGGTGCCATTTGGGTTATCAAATGCACTAGTTGTTTTCATGTGCCTAATGAATGGTGTTTTCCGAGAATATTTAGACAAGTTTGTCATTGTCTTTTTGGATGGAATCCTTATATATTTCAAGTCGGAAGAAGATCATGAGCATCATTTGAGGATGGTGTTGCAAGTGCTAAGAGAGCATCATTTGTATGCCAAATTGAGCAAGTGCTCATTTTATCAAAACATAATTCACTATTTGGGGCATATCATATCTAAAGAAGGGATAGCGGTGGACCCTGAAAATATTGAGGCCATTAAAGGGTGGAAAACACCTAATAATGTGACAGGGGTCAGATCATTCATGGGTCTAGCTGGCTACTATAAAAGGTTCATTGCAGGGTTTTCGAGAATATCTCATCCCGTCACTTCCTTGCAAAGGAAGGGGAAGAAGTTTCAATGGATAGTTGAATGTGAAATGAGCTTCCAGCAATTGAAGAAATTATTAACCAGTGCTAGTTATTTTAAGGATTGCATATCCAAATGAAGACTTCATTGTATGCACAGATGCATGTAAAGAAGGAAATGGTGGAGTCCTTGGTCAAAATGGGTTTGTTGTATGTTATGAATCAATGAATTTAAAAGAGCATGAAAGGCTCTATTCCACTCATGATTTGGAGTTGGTAACCATAGTGCACGCTTTGAAGAAATGGAGGCACTACCTCATGGGAAAGATTTTTGAATTGAGGACACACCATAATGGTCTGAAATATTTATTTGATCAGCCAACTCTAAATGTTAGGCAAAGTAGATGGCTATAATTTCTCAGTGAATATGACTTTGATATAAAGCATATCAAGGGAAAAGAGAAAAAAGTGGTTGATGCACTCATCAGAAGAGTGCATGAGTTGCATGCTACAACCATTAGCATGTATCAAACAGATGTTAAAGGTGGAATTTTAGAAGCTGCAAAATCAGATTTGCAATACATGGAATTGGTAACTAAATTTCAACAAGGTAAAATGCAGCAGAATGCTGAAGATTATGAATTGGGAATTGATGAAATTCTCTTGTACAGAAATAGAGTTTATGTACCCAATTCTCCTGAATTGAGGAGTGAAATTTTAAAATAAATGCACAATGTACCTTATGTGGGACACCCTGGATATTAGAAAACAATTTCAACAGTCAAAAACCAATATTATTGGCCTGACACGAAGAAGGAAGTTGTTGATTTTATTGCCAAATGCTTGGAATGTCAAAAGGTAAAGGTTGAGCATAGACACCTAGCAGGTTTTCTACAACCATTACTCATTCCTTAGTGGAAATGGGAAGTTGTAACAATGGATTTCATCATAGGATTTCCCAGAACAAACAAGCAGCATGATGCAATCGTGGTGGTAGTGGACAAGCTTACTAAAGCTACCCATTTCGTTCCTATGAAGACTACTCACACGGAAACCAATGTTGTCTATATTTATATGAGGGAAGTAGCACACTTGCATGGTGTACCCAAGACAATTGTGTCTAACAGAGACCCAAAGTTTACCTCAAAGTTTTGGAAAGGGTTATTCAAGGGGGGGTTTGGAACAAATTTGAACTTTAGCACAGCATATCATCCTGAGTCAGATGGGAAAACAAAAAGGGTTAACCAAGTGATAGAGGACATGCTAAGGATGTATATGATGGACAATCCATTTAAATGGGAAGACTATCTACACTAGGTAGAATTTGCCTACAAAAATGGGTATCAAGCACCACTGAAGATGAGCCCGTTTGAAGCACTTTATGGCAGAAAGTGCAACACCCCAGTAAGATGGAAAAACCCAGTTGATAGGGCAGTTGTTGGGCCAAAATTTCTCAAGGAAATGGAAGAGAAAATGTTGAAGATTAAACAAAATTTGAAAGTTTCCCAAGACAGGAAGAAAATCTATGTAGAAAAAGGCAGAACCCACAAGGAATTTAAAGTAGGGGATCATGTATTCTTGAAATTGAAGGCCAACCAAAGTTCCCTAAAGCTAGGAAATTGTTCAAAGATGGCAGCCAGATGTTGTGGACCATTTGAAATCTTAGAGAGGATTGGTCCAGTAGCATATATGCTTGCATTGCCTGCATCAATGTCTATACATAATGTGTTTCATGTCTCATTGATTAAGAAATATATACCTTATGCTAATCATGTTATTGATTGGAATGTGATTCAGGTGGAACAAGAAAGCGCTTTTCAGGTGCATTTGGTGTGCATACTAGACCAAAAAAGAAAGCAGCTCCATAATCGATCCATAGAGCTTGTAAAAGTCCACTAGACTTGGTATGGTCCTGAGGAAGCAACATGGGAGCATGAAGATGCTATGCGGGAAGAATACCCGCATCTTTTTGAATATTTTGGAAATATTGTTTTTGTTGTGTAAGTAAGTTGCACTGAGGACAATGAAAAAATAAGGGGAGGGGATTGTAACACCCCAAGGTCGAGCCCCTATTGAACTATAAATATGTTTATAGGCTGGTGAGTCAAGTGTTTATAAGCTGGTAGAATTATATGTTTCTTAGGCCAAAGAGCCTAGATGCTTAAGTCCATGATCATATTTTTGTATATGTAAACACTCATATCATTAATAAAATTACATTGTTGCATGTAGAGCGACCATGAAGAAATATTTATGGGGGACTAAGCTCCACTAGGTAGGATAAGGGAAAGAGGCTAAGTGTCTAGGAATAGGGGCTAAGCTAGAGGGATTACCTCTAAAGGAATAATATTTTATTATTACTTCCTAAAGGCTAAGGTTGACATAACTGGTGTTGTCCTAAGTTCCTGGGAAAGGGAATGAGTGCTAAGTGGAGCTCATGCAGCTTAAGGAAGACATGTTTCAACCTAGGTGCATGCAGTTTATAGCTTGGAAAGCCAACTCGTTGGGGGTTCGCTTCCCATTATCACGTTCCTTCGCCATTCTCGCATTGCTCCCGATTCTCGCTTCCTTGGCCAGTCTTGCGTTCCCTCATGACCCTCATGATTCTTGCAAGTCGACCATCATCAACCTCTGAACAAGCACTCACCTTGGGAACCTATTGTAATACTTGAGTTATCCTGTGTATTCCTATGAAGTACAATGCACATGTATCTTTCCTGAACCCGTGCTATGTCTTAACAGTTGGCTTTTACAACCCACACAGTTCCTAGACTGAGTGTGGCTTATTGCCTTCATTTGTTCCCTACTGAGATTTGTTGTTTCCATCACCTTACTAGAACTGAATTAGAAGTTGTATGAAAGAAGAAAGTTGTCAGGCATGTGGTTTGAAGAGGTGGGTTGTCAGGCCCGTGGACTAAAGAAGCAGGTTTCCAGGCCTGCAAGAAACTCTCTCTAGGTGAGAGAGGTTGTTGGGGAAGTGATTTCCCAGAGGGAGCCCAATTGCAACTATATTGGTTGGAGAATTTAGGTACAGTTTGTTGCTAAATCCCTAGAAGGGAAGTGGGGCAGCCGAAGGACTATTGAACAGAGAAGGGGCACACTTCCTGGGTGGGACAGTCATGTGGGGAATGAGAGGGTATAGGTTGTTAGTGTGAGATGGCTCATGGGAGATAATCCTTCCTGTTGATCTATGTGACTTTATTGTTGTCCTTTCCAAGCCTAGGAATCCCTTGCCCAGTGGAGTTTAGTCCCAGCTCAGGGGTGACCCACTGTTGAGAGTGATAAGCAGTGTGTTCTAAGGCTAGGAGGTTCGTGGAAGGTCTACATGCAGTTGGTGGTCATCTACTAAAAGATAAGTACCAAATCTTTTTTGATTGTATGTTATGTAATTGTACATGTGTTATAATTGATGAGTAATGTCTGGATATATGATATATGTTGTATGTGTAGACTTATTGTTATTTCCACATTAATCTGTGTATTATTAGAATATGTTGTCTGTATGCATATATTGTCTACATGTTTGAATGGTATTTCCACATGAATAGTGGCATGAACAAAATTTTATAGCTATTAAATTGCATTAGATAGATATGCATATAAATACACAAATTGGTATCAGAGCTAGAAGTAAAGATAAAGTAGTTTGGGTAGCGTTACTCGACAGAGGTGGTGGTTGGGGACATCACAACATCCCCCTCCTTCGTGCCTATGTTGCCTCCACTGTTCTGATTTCATCTCTAGCCCTAAGAGATTCTTGAGTTGCCTGCTCTATTTTCTCAACCTGCTCATCCAGGGACATCGCTTTGAACTTATTCATATTCAAGTTGGCCCTTCTTTGCAGTACTTCCTCCTAGTCCTAGGCACCTTCAGTGAATACTTCGTCTTCAAAATTATCATGAGCATATGGCCATTAGGAGGTTACCTATGTCGCGTTCTAGGGAACTAAGCCATTGGGTTCATGCTTGCGAAAGAGACCTGTATGAAACTTGTACTCAAGTTGATTGAACCTCTCCTATTTTTCATGCGCAATGCCTCTGGCCATGTAAAATCCTGTGGAAACCATAGGGAATGAAATCTCTCTTCTTGTCTTTGACCAGGGAGGCATTGTAGCCTTGCAAGATGGTCTAGGAGAAGATCTCCCCCAAAATGAGGTGATCTGGGACATGAATAGGGAGCATGTGGGGTGTGTCGATAGCTACGAACACTCTAATATAAATGCTAGTTTCTTTGAAGTACCAGTGGCTAACTTTTGATATCATATTCTTTGTTGCCACTGAAAGTTGAGGGAACTATTTTCTAAAAATGAGGAAGTAAACCCTGACTAGGAACTCATCGCATATTAAATCATATGATCTCTTATATCTATTTTCCCACAATATGTTGAAATAGACATGTACAGGCAATTCAGAAACATGCCAGCTCAAAGTCATACCTGCAAAAATGTTCCTTGCGCAAATTACATCCAGCAAGTAGGATGCCATGTAGAAAGTTGGAACGTCTCCTTCCTTTGGTGTCTGAGCCTATGAAATATTTATACTGAGCTGCTTGGATATAATGGCGTCCTAATTGAAGTTGATCCCCGAAATTTCCACAGTGTATGCTAAGGGCATCCATGCCTCTGAAAATTTGGAGCAATCCTTTTCTCCATATAATTGAAAGATTAACGCCATTAGATACATGTATGGCTCTCGAATATTTACTATGTTGTACCATCTAGTGCTCCTGTTTTTGAATTTCTTGTCTTCTTTCCACCATGAGGCTAGCAATCGGTTGGTATCATGAATCTTGTAGAACTTGACCATGAAGTCTGTGTTTAGCATTTCCTCTGGGTCTCTAAGTTTGTATTACTTTTGCACTTCTGTCAGAAGGAAAACACCAACACACTCACCTTGTTCATTATTGATGGTGCACTTTACCATGTTAGCATGGTCAATTATCCATCCTAATCATTCGATGCAGGGAACAACTGGGGTCCGGGTAGCCACCCTGTGAAAATTTGACCTCCAAATGTTTGGAAACACCTCATCATCCAATATTTAGACATTTGGATTGTTGTGAGGTGTGAACTGAAGGTATTCCTCCTAACTGATTTTGTTGTACAGGTCGCCCCAATGCGAGAGCTCCACTTTAGACCCTGTAGTCACTTTTGTGTCACTGGATGTTGGAGGTTGGATAAACTACTTCTTGGTGGACATGCAGATAAATAATTTCTTCATTGAGGTGAAATCCAAATCCCTTGCAGCACTCGGTGTAGATACTTCCCTGACCTCTGGTAACTTTATCTTGGGCATCCTTGGTGAGCTCATGGGTGTTGGCTTTCTTGGAGGCATTTTCTATAAACATAAAGAGTGAGATACCAACCTCTAAAATTATTATGGATGCAATTGTAAATGCAGAAATGATGAATACAATGCATACCTCTTCCTTGCACAAGATTAACCTGGTTTACAGTTAAAGATCGGTTGCAAGATTTTAGACACGCTCTCTTGCACCTTTGACTACACCACGAAATAAAAGATTTGTGCACAGAATAGCACGTTTGAATATGTATTTGTAATTTAAATGGAGAGAATACTTACCTTGTCACATTATTTCTTAAATTCAAGGTTGTAAATGCACCTTGCACAATCCATCACTAAAGTCGAACCACACTCGGGATTAAATGCAACGCAAAATAGTGTGCGGGAGCGGGTTACTTGGTATTTTATCGACAAATTCAAACTTCTACTGCTTGTTAGATGCGCAGGTTAGTAACATGATTTGAGAGAAACATTAATTGGCATCTTAAATAACAAAATCTGATCATATCCCTGCCGAAAGTATCCCATCAAACTATCGACCCTTCTCATATTTTCAACACTTGTATGATCGACGTCGGAGGAAAAAGGCATGGTCTTGAAATGGAAACAAAGTGTAGAGTGGCCATGATCATCGATGTAGAATGTGGAATATTTGACAAAACCCTTGTCGTATGATGTCCTATTAGTCTGTCGATAGAAAACGAGCGGATCGGCGACCGATGCTTTTCTTTAAGATTTTTTTTCATTGATACCTTTAGCCGAAAGCTCCAATGCCAACCCAAAAATCCATACAATACTGACGTGGAAATGTTGACTTGGAGATGCAGGCATGATACGGGAAACACCAAGAGATGACATAGGGAGAGCGGGTAGTGTCATTCGAACTGCTTACGCAGCAAAGACACGTGGTGATTGATTTAGACCTTTTTGTGGGAAACATTACTTCGACATCGGTGATTTTCTTTGGACATAAGTCTAGTTTGTGCACTATATTCGACCAATGTTGTTGTCATAATGATGATTGGCAATCAACAATCAACGAACTTTTTTAAAGTGAAAGTTTTCGCAATTTCGCCTCTCGAATTCTACCAATGTTGAAGATGTGTCGGCGATCGGCAATCGATGATGGCAATTTATTCCGTTTGCAATTTACCTCTTGAAACTTGCCGATGTTGAAGGGTATTGGTGATGTTAAAAGACTATCTCATAGGCCAAATTTCGTCGATCTGTGATTGTTAAGAATTTTAAACCGTGCATCTTTCGGGCCTATCGCGCATTGTTACTTAGAAAAAGCAATTCATCAAAACCAAACAAAAAGGTCGATGATAAGGTTTACTGACATAAAATAAAGAAAAAATCCATTCATCCATGATATAGACTATAACTTATAAAAATGAAAAGTGGTACCCAGAAAGAAAAAGATTTTGCAAATACTTTTAGGTGTTGAGTGCTCAACAGACCCCCTATGTGCACTTTGTCGCAGTTGTGATCATTGAAACCAACACCTCATCCTTGCCTCATTTACTTAGTAATTTTCAATCCAATACCTGTGTCGCAAACCACAGAACATCACCACTTATTTTTTTGACATCCATCCCTTGCTTCCCTCTGAAGGTGTGGAAACTATCCTTCATAGTTTCTGAAAGTGTTTTCTCCCCCACCTTGTTTGTGAATAGTGTTGTTAGATCCTCTATTACTTTCGGAAAACCCGTTGTTCACACAATTACTTGCATATCAATAGACACTGGTGGATCTAGCCACAAATTTCCTCCATGGACGCAACGCAGTAACATTTTGACGTAGATGTTTACTTCCTGGCCTCTGCCAAAATGTGGGATATCCAGCAGATTCAATATTCTTGATTTCTCTAGTCCTAGCGCCTAAATCTGTGATTCAAGTATGATTGAACCTGTCCCTGGTACTCTTTGGTGCACAAATATTTCTCTCATGTCATCTTGGGAAAATTTTGTACATCTGTTATGTCGTTGTCTCCAAACTTCAAAGAGGTGGCATTTCCTAGCATGTCCCCTTCGACAATGACACCAGGTAATATTTCTAGTGTGACCAGCGAGTACTTTCCATCTGTGGGTACTCTATATTATGGCACGGTGTCCTTTCTTGGTGATATATAGTCCTTGTGAAATATTGGTTGTGATGCCTAAGCTCTTGGTGTTTCCACAAACACTGGTGCAACCAATGGTCATTTGTTTTGCTTGCGTGTTGCGGTTGCAGGTGCCCCAACTTTTGGTGGTGCCATTGTTCTCTCTGATTGATTTCTTTAACTTCTTTGTGTCGGTTCTGGTTCAGCTATGGTTCAGATTAGGTCTACTCTATATTATCATAGTTCTTATCAAATGAAATTAACCTTTCCCTGTCGGTCCCTTATGCGCTTGTATAACCCTTTGACAACTGTGCAATTTCTTTAGCACCCATCGTAAGTGTCAGATCTGGTCAGAGTATACAATCAATACTTTCCTTATTGTGGAATTAATGTCAAATCCTTCACAGGACTCTTCCTTTGATCTTCTAGTCTATCCCGATCCTCGGTGGCACCTTCTATTTATGACTATGTGTCTCCAGGACGTTTCATCATTACTGCTTTTTAACTATCATTTCCATCCTTTAATGTCCTTAATGGTCCTGTTTTGCACTTGAATTTTGTGCGCACTTAACTGCCTCTGCATTTTTTTTGGTATCTGTGTGATACTCCCTTTTTTTTGTGTGGGTCTTGCTGCTTTATTTCCCATACTTCTTCCTGTCTACCTTTGTATTTCTTCTTGTTTTTCCACTTTTTATTTGTTTTTTTTCTACTTTTTGTTTGTTTTTTTGTATTTTACCTCCCTACTATAGTACAACTACTATGATACATGTGTTCTTGCACAAATCAGATTAATGCATAGATGGTCGACCATCTCTATAGAGTTTAAGTCGACTTCCATTCACCATGCTTCCTAGGGATTCTCCATTCAGTGTTTCCAACTATACAACACCCACCTCCATCACATATGGTCCTAACCAATGCATTCGAAACTTTCTCGGATGCTGCATAAACTTACTTTCGTACAATAATACTAAGTCCCCTACTTGAAACTTTTTTTGTTTAATGTGTTTATCATGCCATGCCTTCTCTCTCGCCTTTGGAACTTGTTGATGGAATCCTACGACAAAGCGATCTTCCTCAAGTTGTACCAATTGTGACAATCTCTCCTCTATTGTGTCAGAATCCGAAAGATCAATAATTTTTGCAATGCGCAAGGCACAATAAACTCCATTGGCATTATTTATTCTTGCCCATATACCAACCTGAACAGTGTCTGTCATGTCAAATTTTTGGTCGTAGTCTTGTATGCCCATAATAATGCAGGAACCCTTGAGTCCCAATCATCTCTCTCTACATTGCATATCTTTGTCAAAGAATTCTCCATAATTTTATTAAAATCTTCTACTATCCCATTGGTCTGAGGGTGATATGGTGTAATCCTCTAATGATGAATTTGAAATTCCTCAATCAATGTTGTAATTGTCTTACTTAGGAAGTGTGTTCCTTGATCACTGAGTATAATGCACAAGCATCCAAATCTTGTAACTACATTCTCAAATAAAAACCTCGCAACAATATTTTTGGTGCAGTCTCTGACTAGTGTTACTTCTTCCCATCTGGTCAAATACTTTGTCGCAGTGATTATGTACCTAGATCTTGATCTTCTCACTGGTGGGATGATTGTTCCAAAAAATTCTATTGACCATTTATCAAATTCTTACAACGTAACATGTGGGTGTAAAGGCATCTCATCCCTCATATATGGCTTTCCCACCCTTTGACATACATCGCATGCCTGACAGTATTCTTTAGCATCCTTATGAAGTGTGGGCCACCAGATCCTTGCACACAAAATATTTTACACAGTCACTTTTCCTGCATAATGTCCTCATGTGATTCCTTCATGTGCTTTTGAGAGTATCATTGGCCTTTCATGCTCTAACACACGTCACCTCAATATTCCATCTACACCTAACTTGTATAAGTTCCAAATTAATTGATAGCATGTTTCTTTAACCACTAATTTTTTATTCTACGTGACTGTCATGTATGATGGGGCCATTCCTGTACTTAAAAACTGCACAATGTCTGCAAATTAGTCGTCCACCATTTTAACTGAAAATAAGTGTGCATCCGAAAAGATGTCATCTAGATTCCCTCCATCTTCTCCTGAGAGTATGCGTGATAAGTTATATGGTCCTGCATTCAAATTCCCTAGTTTCACCACAACCTCAAAATCGCATTCATGGAATAACAACAACCATCTGCATATTCTCCTCCCCAACACTAGCTTGTTCACTAAGTATCTTAGTACATAATGGTATGTATACATCTTAAAATGAGAACCCAATAAATAATGTCTAAATTTTTGTAGCACATATACCATTTCCAATCCTTCTCATTCTGTGGTAGTATAATTGCTTTCTGTTATTGACAATTTCCTACTTGCAAAAGAAATAGGGTGATCTGTGTCTCCTTCCCCTAGTTGAGATAGTGTTGTGTCCAAAGCTATGGATGATGCATCCACATGGACATGGAAATCCTTCTTCCAATCTGGGAAGAACAAAATTGGTGCGGTCACTAATTTCTACTTCAATGTATCCAACCCCTTATTACAATCCTCATTCCACTGGAACTTAGCTTCCTTATTAAAAAACTTCTCTATAGGTGTTGTAATCTGCGCATAACCCTTAATGAACTTCCTATAATATCCTGTATGACCCAGAGTTTCTCTCAACTATCTGACTAATGTGGGTGGTTGTAAATCTAAAATCACTACAATCTTGGTAGGATCCACTAATAATCCCTGTTTGCATACCACATGGCCCAACAAAATGCCAAAAGATGCATAAAAAATAAATTTCTTTAAGTTCAGTGAAATCTAACATTGTCTGCACCTATCCAACATTAGCCTGAGTACTTCTATGTGATATTTCAATAAACTAAACACAGTCCAATCATCTAAGTATACTTCAAGGAACTTATGAATAAATTCCTTAAAAGTTGCAACAACAACTCTTGAAAAAACCACACGTGCATTCTTCAGTCCAAAGGGCATCATTGTGTATTGATAACTTCCCCACTCTGTTGCAAAAGTGTTCTTATGTCTGTTTTCCTGTGCAATCCTGATTTGGCGATATCCCGAGAATCCATCTATGAAATAATAGGTCTCCTACCCTCCTACATTCTCTATCACTTCATCTGTGAAAGGTGTTGGAAATGGATCATGTAGACATGCATCATTTATCTTCCTCGGGTCTACACAAATATCGATTCCTCTTGTTTTCTCATCCTGTACCACCATTAGACTTATCCATTCTGAATCCACCACTGGTTCAATAATTTCTACTTCCAACATTCGATCTATCTTTACTTTCACCTTCTCTTTATACATCGGATTTAACCTGTAGAGTGTTTGTCTCACTAGCTTAGCATTGGGTGTCAAAGGGATCTCCATCTCTCCTAACTCACCTGCTATCCCCTTCATCTCTGAGAATGTAGTTGGGAATAGATGTTTATACTCACGTAAATTTGCAATCTTCTCCACAGTTTCATCATTCCAATAATCGCCTATCTATGCAAACTTTGGGTTTTCCTTTGTCTCAATATTCACCTTCTATGTATTTATTGGTTGTGCATATGAAACAGACTCAAGCTATGTCCCTTCTACTACACATTCCCCCTCAGTTTTAGGTACTTGTAGATTCCTTGGATCTCCCTCATCGTGTTCTTCTCTAGAAACATTGTAACATTCAAGTAATTCATGGACAATCATAGAATCTCTGTGCACACTACACACAGATACAACCTCCATTGACCCTTCTTCTGAAAATATCTTGGTTCAAATGACTTGTAGGGCTGCATCTACTAATAGATTTTAATGTTCGAAAGTAAATGTTACCTTGAACCTCTAAGTCATTTCATCCCAGTTTTTTGTTTCTCTGGGCATTTCCAGATCTAGGTACCAATTATTAGGAATTGTATCCAGTGTATGTATAAACTTGTGCATCCATTCCTTCTTGGGTATTGATCCCAATATGTTTCTGCACTACACAATATGATATGTTGGGTCACTTATCCATGTATAATTCAATGCAATACTCTCCACCTCAATACCAAATCTCACTTGCATTAGTCTTCTACACTGCGACCAGTCTTCCATTCCCTCTTTGTGTGTAGCCCACCATCTTGTTGGAGTGGCCTTCAAGAAAACATCTAGCGCCAACATTCTTTGTTGTTCGGGTATCTGCAAATCAAACTCCTTTAAAATGAGCTTAGATCATTCAATCCATCATACTTGGGTGGATCACATAACTGAGTCCAATGCACATGAGCTAATGCTTCTCCAACTTAGCACACCATCTATGGTGGGGTTAACATAATCATCCATATGTGCAGTCATATTATACAAGTTGTCAATTTTGTTCCCTCTCGTTGGATTTATATACTTCTTTCCTTCTGTCAGATCCAATGGTCCAGTAACCTTCAATTCCCCTACCTCAAATATCGTTTCCCTCCTTTTTAGATTAATGATCACCTAATGTTCAAAGGCCCATTCTAAACCCATTGGTTTTGGTATGGATGACTATCATTCATGATCTCAATGACTTCGAAATCTGCTACACTACGCACTCCATCTATATTCACAGGTACTCCTTCCAATCGACCAATTGGTACTATCTTGTGCTGGTTTGCCAACCTTAACTGAACAGGAGATCAAATCAACTTGGGTTTCCCCACCATTTCCCAAGTCTTCTTTGGTAACACATTTACATCCAGACCCAAGTCTAAGATAACTTTATCAACATTGTATTCCCCAATCAACGCACTTAATCTAAACTCTTTGTTGGTCCTCTTTTTATTCAGTACCTGATTCACTACCCTATGTGCGATAGGAATTTACCTTTCTTGTGTAGAGTGACCAATCATGTTGCATAATGCATTCAATGTTTTTTCATCTTTCATCAATTCTATGCAAATTCTCATGAACTCCCTTAGAGTACTTACCCTCTCAAGTGGCTTCTCTAGCATAGTACGTTCAAAGACAGGAGGCACATATGATGTTGATGCTACCCAATCCGTTCCTAATATCTATTTTCTAGCCCTCTGATACATCTCCTTTTCTTTTTGAGGGTCGAATGTCGGCATAGGTCCTGCTGATTTCCTTATCCATTGCTCAGCCTGCTTCCCTCCATTCATCACATCAACCCCTGTTCTACTTCCTCCATGCGTAACAACTGTTATTCTAGGTCCTTCATTGTGTTTCTCAGTTGATATCTTTTGTACATTCTGATTTGGATTTTGGTTCTAATTCCCTCTTTCCTACCACTTCGCAAGTAGTTGAGGATAGTCTTTTGTTGCATTGTCCAATGCTCTATAATATGTGCAGGTTGTACATGGATTCGGGAAGTCCCGAGCTAAGTGTCCTATTTTATTACAATTGTAGCATATTATTGGTCCACTACCTCCTTTGCCAAAATTTCCTTTTTCTCAATCTCTGCCAAATCCTCATTGGTTTCCTGGATTAAAGCCTCTCTGATTGTTATATTGTGGACCACCTCCTTCTATTGCAACATTTTCCTCCTAAATTATATACATATATGATGTGCGCTCTCTCATCAAATCGAATGCATGACAATCCTTTTCTTCATGCCCTACTGACTTGCAAAAGTTGCAAAATAAGTTCCTTGGAATACGCTGGCATTTCTTCAGTAATGGACACTCAGTCAGATGATGTCCCCATTTCTTACATATTTCAAAATATCTCCCTCCTAGTAATGGATTTGATGCTCCAATAACCAAATATTACACAAATGTTGGGCATTCATCCTTGTGGTGGCCTTCAGTCCTACACTTGGTACACCAAACTTGCTCCCGCTTCTCCTTCCCTTTTATAAGTTATGCCAATTGGATTATCAAGGAAGCTAACTACATTTCTACTTGCGCCATCCCTCCATTGTCTCCTACAAGAGATGCTTCTAGCTTCATTGAAATCTCCCAAACTTCAGGCTGCGATGCAACCTTTTGTTGAATCAACGACTGGCGAATGTGTGGTAGTAGTCCTGCAATAAACCACTCTTGGTGTTGTTGATGAGGGATTTGGAATTTCAATCTACCCATCATATCTTTAAAACGTTGGTCATAATCCCAAACTAATTCATTATGTACTTGTTTGATTTATTTCAACTCTATAATGTACTGCAATCAGATTTCAGTTTCTTGAACTCTTTTAACAAAACTTGTCAAATTTCTGCTAAATTACTTGCTTTTCTGGTAGGTGTGGTACTCTGCATTTTCATGTACCAGACTAATGCATGACCTCTAAATTTTGTTTCCAATTGTGCAATCTTTATGACCTCATATTGGACATTCTTCATAGCCCAAATTGTTTCACATACGAATAAATGTTGTTCTGGGTCCTCTGACCCATCTCCCTAGAACTCAGGTAGTCTCAATGTGTTGTCTAACCCCGCCCTCTTTTGTGTAGTGCTTCCCCTCGGCGATGCTGGTTGATTCTGACTCAACACCCTTCTTCCACTACTCTCGCTACTACTACTCTGTCTCCCCCTGCTAACTATAAGTTCTTTTGAAAAATCCTCAAATGTTATTTATGATCTATGTGACACACACGGGGTCATGGAATAAACACAGGATCTAGTTTGAGTAGGACTTACCGTCTCTTCTATTATAGGACTGAACTGAGAATTCTCTTCCTCTCATTCTATGTACAATATTTCTATGATCTGGACTATTGCGCATGTGATGCAAACCCCACCCTCTCACAGGGTCTGCACGACCTCCCAATCTAGGATCGTTCTAGTCGGGAGCTAAAATTAGCTCGCAGACTCCCTCCGAGCCCAAACTCTTAATGCACAGGTCCTAAAAAACCTCTTCCTGAATGTAAATTTCCCTTTTGGGAGTCCCAGAACACTTACAAAGCCTTCCTGGAGACTGAAGGCCAAAATCATTGGCCAAAGCTTCTTCCTCCAAAAATTTTGGGACTCCGGGACCTTTCTATCCCTCTTTATCTCCCAATACAAATCCCGTGAACTGCCAAACACTAGGCGATGAGATAGACGGACTTCAATGAGAGATAAGATCAACGGCTTAGATTACGTTTCCAGCCTTCGGCGATTTTTTCACAATGCACCTTTCTACAATTCTCCTGGATCACCGAAAAGCACATTACATTGAGTTTCAGATCGATAATCCACAAGCTCTGACCAAATGGACAGTCCATATCAGTCCCCTTCGGGCTTCGATGATTTATTGGTCGTCAAATGACACAACCTATCATATCTCTTGACGTTGAAATGTTGAACAAGTTCTCCTGCCTCCATGTGTCCCCTCCTACATTGACGACTAACATGCCTTTTGGGACTTTCGAGAGATCGACCTCCTCTTCCAGCTATTCTCCCAGAGTGACTATCCTCTGGATTGCCTGATCTGATGATGTGTGTCCTTTATGATGGATGGCCTAGATGAACTCCGAGGCTTCGGTACTTCGGGAGTCCTCCACTCCTACTTCCGCTGAAGTGCTTGTTCACCGGAGTATGGGATTTGTCGACATGTGTCCTCAGATTTTGGATGGCCACGATTCACTCCTGCCTTCGGGACTTCAGGGGTCCCGACTTCTCCACACGCAAAATCCTTTGAATGCACGAAGTCTAAAGGATTTTTTGATTAACCCTCGTGTAGCTTCTCCTGATCCAATGACTGTCCTCTCTCTTGCAACCTCTCGAATGGATTTTGACAGTAGATATTTATCCTCTTTAACTCCTCCTTTTGAACTTGATCTATGACTTCTCTGAACACGTAAAGTCTTAAATACTTACAGGGTTAAACCCCTCGCTACTTCTCCATATCTAAGGGTGAAAAAATACCCTGGATCCTCCTGAACAAATCTCCACTGTTCGACTTTTAAAATAATGAATCCTCTCCTCCTTGAAGATTCTGACCGCTATCCTTCCTGAGCTTGACTGCAAGAGATAAAAAAAAATTCTAGTGCCCTCCTTTGCGCTCCTTTGGCACTTTAAAACTTTTGACTTAGAAATTTTGTAAATCCCTCCTGTTGAAATCTTGTGCTCGTTGTCTCTTATGAGCTTTGTTCCTTGAATTATTTTAGACCTCTAGTGCACTCCTTGCATCCTTTGAACTTTTGAGAAGTTTTGGACTTATATATTTATGAGAAAACCTCCCTCATGCACTCCTTGCGCTCGTACCTTCTAAAATTTATTCAAAACTTAAAGAAAGTGTTGGTCTGATGCACTCCTTGCATGGGTCTTCTCAAACCTTTGCTCTCGACTGAGAAACTATGCACTCTCTTCACTTCAACTAAACAACTGTGCACTCCTTGCACCTCCATTGTAAATTCACATTATCTCTCATGATCTTCTAAGTCTATCTCGACTCGGCCTATGCACTCCTTGCGGGCTCTGTACACTCCTTGCACCAGGAATCTCAAAAGAGAAAACAAATGAACTTACAGAAACATCAAAGGTTTCCAAACTTAACCATGAAAAACATATCCATGCATAAAAGATACATAAAAAGATAAAACATAGAGAAAATAAAGAAACATCACATGTACTCAAATAATTCAGATGAACACAACACCATACAATTAGAATCAAACCTCTCTACTTGTATTCATTTAGTAAAATATGTACATGGACTCATACATTTCTTTGCAACTCTTCATAAGCTTCAATAGCTCTCTCAACAATAACAATAATATTCACCAACAACTAAAATAACATTCAACAACCTCATTTGGGCATACAATACATATATTTATACAATGAGGGGCTTCTCAAGCCTTCCCTCCAGACTACCTTAGTGCTATCATATCATAGTAATTACATTCATCTACTAAGGACTATTACATTGAATGGAAATTACATTCAGATATGAGTCGATACTCAATATTTGTACAACCTTATCTGCTAATAAAAGTGATTACAATCCTCCACAACATTATGTGATGGCTCTTGCCTCAAAATATTTAACATCTTTAAATTACAATATTTCCAAAACATAAAGATGTGCTCCTCCTTGGAATTCAAAAACAACTTCAAATCTGCGTGTTGGGTGTTGAGTTGTCCTCCACCTGGATTCTTTAATGCTAAAGGTGATGCTCCTGCATTAGCATGGTTCTCTCCCCTTAGGCTCACTGCGCGACTCTCCTTTCTCATCCCTAGTCTTCAGCCTCTTGTACATTCTTACACTACACAACACTCCAAACTCGTATTCTTCTTCTGATACAACTTCTTCGGTTCTCTGCATCCTCAGTCCCTCCCTTCCTTCTTCATTTCTCCATTCATTATTTCCTACCTTCAGACTATCCTCTTGCATTCCCAGGTTCCCCTATGTGCATAGAGCCCCTTAGAAATAAGACTCCATTGTCATCACACACTTGTCGCATAGCAACATCTTTATCCAAGTACCCAATGATTTCATAAACCTTATGCATGGATCCTTGAAGAAATCCCTCTCAACAACATTGTACGATTGGGTACAATCCACTGCAAATTCTGTAATATAACCTCCCAATATATTGTCCAACCAGAAATCAACTACACGCGAAGTCTTATTACTTACAGAAATCAATTTCCTTACCAACTCAGGAGTCCAGTTCCTCGACGTTGTAGTTCAATACCTTCTAGTATTCTCCACTAATATTTCTAACCACTCAACTAAGATAATCGAAAATTCTCCAAAGAAAATCTCATGCAGCTCTATGTACTCATACCTTTGCATCCATTTCTCGTCGCTCATCCGAGGGTTTCTATTCTCTTTTTGAGCAAATTCTCATTCCTTCCCTTCTAGCCATTCAAAGATCTCTTTCTTAGTCGGGATCCAAAACATTCCCTCAATCACAAATTCTAGGTCCCTACAATGAAACCATTTGTTGGCACGTAGTTGTAAGACCCTAGGTTCAAGTTATCTAACCAACAAAACCCTTTAGATACCAACCATTTTGGCATCACTTGCATGCAATTGAAGTCTCACTCGAGGCATCTATTGGGGTTGTAAGAACCAAGTTTCTGTAGGAACGAGGGGATGGCAGGTGATTCATCTTATTCATTCTTACTTATATACTCTGTGCACATTATCTCGTGTCTGTTATTCCTTGATTACTTAGTAATTTATTTTATGTAGTACCATCGTGACACATATTGCAACATAAGCCATTCACCATAACATCTACAACTACTCTGAATTAATCATATAGTAAACAAATCTAGTCTAACATACATGAACCTATTATTCATAAACAATCACATGAATCACACACATAGAGACACAGAGTTAACATGGTTCACCCAATCCTTGGGCTACGTCCACAATGAATAGCTTCTTTATTATGCTTTATGTAATCATTCTAGGCTTGCGCACTGCACTACAATAGATTCATCATGTTATCAGTCCCCCACCTTGCCTAGTTTCTTTGCAGTGCAAGCCTCTCTCTACAACTTTCCTTCCCCACTTAGACGTAGACTCTTGTTCTCAAATCATCACATATTTAACCCTAACCAATGAACAATTAATCAATAACAATCTTGAACAACAAGCAACTACCAACATAACAAAACTGAATATAACCCCATTCTTCCCAACCCATTACATATTTATACATGTAATATAGGGCTCAAAACCCTACTTGCTTATCCCCAAAACCCTTTTACAACTCATTCTGACTCATTACAACTCATATTGACTCATTGCTCATGCATGCTTTTCCTTCTTTTGCATCTGCATGTTTCTTTTGCATTCCAGACTGTTGTTCTTCCTGCTTTTGTGCATCTTTCTACTTTTGCATGCCAAACTATTGTCCTTCCTTTTCGCTCACTTTATCTTCCTACTTTATTCTCTTTCTTTATTCTCTTGATTTATTCTTCACCAAGTATTCTTTTACTACGCACTTCAATCTTGAATGCACATTTACTGTGCACTCCTCACCTGGCATCTCTTGTTTCTTTTGTTGTTGCGCATCTCCTCCATACTTAGGATTTTCCTCAAAACTGTATCCAAAATGCATGTCCAACATCCCTGCACTAGATCATTCAAGGGGACAGATTCCTTGATGGACTATGTGGTAGAGAAGTGAATTTGGCCTTTGTCTTGTGTATTATTATGGGGGAAAAGAATGGTGGCATATTGAATGGATCAATATGTTCCCTAGAGGATTTATTTGATATATATGGTGGTTATGATGTTTGGTCCTACTAGAATTGATGAGCATGTGGGTTTGTTTGAGTGTGATTAGATCCTGAGAGCTTGTTTTTTCCTTCATGGTTTCATATTCCTAGCTTGGGGGTGGCTTTACCAGTGGATTTCCTATGGTTTGGTGGAAAAGCACCCAATTTGCAACTAGTTTGAAATTTCATTATCAGAAAGATGAGTATTTGTCTTAATTTCTATATGAAGAATCATTGTTACTCATTCCATGGATTATTTGATATATGTGAGAACTTTGTAATATAATTATTGCCTTGAATAGAAATATGTTTATTGTATATGTAATTATATTTATGTTAATTATATCTTAGTATATTTGTTTATGCATTTTATCTCAATTGGGAATGGGTGGCTAGATTGTTCACTACCAAAAGTTAGTTATGTTAGATCTAATGTGTTGAGATGTTTATCTTTGCTCTACATATTTGTTTATGCATCTTTGCGTGAATGGTTTAATTTTGTTTAAGATATTAATAATGGACATGGAATTGATTATGCGATGCAATTGTTGTTCATAACCATGTGCATAATTTTTAATTGTAATTTACCTGTTAGTTTTTCTTATGCATTATAATTCTACTTTCGTTTTGCATAGGAAATTTTGTTTTATTGTAGTTAGAGTCCAATTGGGTCTCTAGTGGGGAAATGAGATTGAAGAGAAAAGAAGAAATTTGGAGTGATTTTGCCTTGACGGTGAAGGGAGGTAGGTTGGCCTATGTGACACATTTATTTTCCTCTTCTTGCCTAATGGTTAGGTCTTTATTAATGAACCATTTCGATCCCTTTATATATTCCCTTCCCCTAAGGATTTGGATTATGTCTTTAATATTCCAAAAACATATCTTCAAGTGGAAATATCTTTCATTTTGTTCTTGAACCACCCCTACTCTTTTTGTAGTTTAGATCTAAAACCAGTTTATTATGCCTTATAGGAAGCCCTTTGCAACCTCATTGGGTTCTTCCTTCTCACCTCTTTCTTTTAATCCCTTTACAATAATGTTTATAACTTTGTTTGACCTTTCACGTTCTTCATGTAATCTCTTACTATGAAAAACTTAGATGGTGCCTCCCCAAGGCATATGCCCAATATTTTTCCCCAAGATTTAGAAGTTTTAATTTGTTCTTTGAATTTTGTTTCAATGACCTTGACCTTGGCCAAAATATATTTCATTTTCTTTATGACTTTCAAATCATGTTTAATCTCACCTTCTTCTAAGTTCGATTCCTTTCCATTTTGGTTCTCCCTAACCTATAGTCATTCTATGCACTATTTTTAGTTTTGCATTTGCAAGCTCTACCTCCTAGAGCTTGGCTTGTATATTGTTGATGGCACCCTAGATGTTGTATGCTTGGATTCTTTTCTATTGGTTGTCAAAATCCACCTTTGCAATCCTAGGTGACAATTTTTGGATGATGTTTATGTTACCATGCATTGTTTTCTAACCTTTCTACCATTGTATTTAGTAATATAATTTGTGATGGCCACAACACTACATTCGTTGGGACGTTCTTCCCTAAGGGAGAAGTGAAAATGTTGCATAGTGACCCTAATTCTAGCTTTGGGGATTCCACCTCCTCATTGGCTACTATCCCAGGTTTTAGATTAATTGATTTTTTCTTAGTGGTAAGTACAAATGTATCTCATAAAGGTTGTTGTTGGGTGTTGAGGTCTTGCTCTATTCTAACATTATCTATCATCTTGGAAGGAGAGGGAGGGAGAGGTTGATCTGGATTTTATGAGAAAAACGAAATGAATACATATTATTATCAAAATATGCTTAACATAGAATAACAGATATACAGTAAAATTGTTTTCTATTCAATAAGGAAATGAGATGAAACTGTAAAATGCAGCAGAAAACAAGCTTGCTAGAATGGTGGCAACTTATCTCTGAGAAGAGATGTGACGGTTGCGCTCATTCGCCAGAAGATGATTACAATGTGGCTCTCAAGGCCTTTTTACAATAAAAATGAACATCAAAAACCCTAGACATCCAAAAACCTAACCCTAGGAGATGAAGCGCCAAAAGTCATGTGGGCCCCGTTTGGGTAAGTTAGTACATCAACTTCCTGGTGTTGTAACTTTTGCATACGATCTATGTTTTAGGCACACGATAGCCCTTTGGAAAGGTGTATCCGAGGACTACACATGTATTCTATGGCGAGCACTACATTTATTGATTGTGGTGAGCCCTAAAAATGTTGTTTAGGGCCTCAAAACGACCCCAGAAGTCAGGGACCCGAAAACTAGGAAAAAATGTCGAACTGGAAAACTGCCAAAATGATCCAGTTGGAATAGGTGGGAGGCCACCGAAATACATATGGATCAATAATCCCCCATTAGGAAGCAATGGTATCCATTGTGTTGAGTGCCCCAATTAGATGAGGAAATTTCTGCAGAATTTGGCCCCGGGTGAGCCAATTGCCTTCGTGCAGGAGTTGCCCTGCTTTGACAACTCGATAAAGATGGATCCTTTGTTGGAGAGTTCCCTTGACCTATTTTCCCATGATATGATCATTGGATGCATGATGTATGCAGTCAGGGTTGATCTCTGTTGGTGTCAGTTTTTCTGCTATCTCTGAGGTGTCCAATAACGGTTGCGAATAAGGTCGGAGGAGATCCACATCGAACACTGGGTGCAGGCCAAGGAAAGGAGGAATGTTGAGCTCAAAATAATTATCACCCACAACCTTGGTGATGGTGTACGACCCATAATGGAGTGGGAGAAGCTTCTAATGGGGTCCGATAAGGCGTTATTTCTACAAATGCAACCAAACTTTATCGCCCACTTGAAACTTATGTGGCACCCGGTGTTGATCATGACATTGCTTGTACTTGTCATTGGACTTCTGTAGGATATCCTGAACCCGTTGGCGGATGTGCTGGATCTTCTCAATGAACTAGGTGGCTTTGTCAGCTTCAGTTGGAGAAGGAGATGAGTCGGCCAAGGTGACTGCAAGGGGTAGTGCAACATCTATGGGACCCAATAGTTGGAATCGTAACCCCACATGAAAGGGGTTGTGGCCAATTGAGATATGAAAGGCTCGGTTGTAGCTATGCTAGACATAGGTAAGACTCTCATCCCATGTGTGAGGATACTTGGAATTATACATGCGCACGATATGCATGATCATTCAATTTACAACCTCGGTTTGGCCATATGTCTGGGGGTGGAAGGTCATGGATTTGTTGAGCTTGGTGTCCAGCAGTGACCAGAGGCTCGACCAGAATGTGCTGAGAAATCGATTGTCCTGATCTGAGACAATGGTTTGTGCGATTCCAAAATGTACCCAAACTCTTTCAAATAAGAGCTTGGCAGTGGCCTTTATTGTGATGCTCTTCTTGCAGGTGGCTAGAATCGACATCTTAGAAAAGTGATCAACAGCCACAAAAAATAGTCATTTCCCCGCTTGGTGGATGGGAGGCCTGACATGTAGTTCATGGAGATGGATTCCCATGGATTTTAAAGAGTACGCAGAGGGGTGTACATGCCATGTTTCTTAGTGGTCGGTTTGGCAATAGCGCAGGCAATGCATGACCTAATACACTTGTTGACCTCCTGTCGAAGTTTTGACCAGTAGAAATGTTTTTGCAGCATTTTGTTGGCCCTTGGTTATGGAAGCATGTGATTACCAAAGAAGGAAAGGAAAAAGGAGAACTATGTGGAAGACACAGTGACTGATATTGGGTCGAAGTGGGAAAAAGAGCAGAAAAGTGGGAGCGAAGTCCGAGAGAACAAGTTGTTGGACGAGGAGACCGAGGATGTCAGATGAGCAAGGAAGACAGATCGTGGACAACTCAGCAAGTTGGAAAAAGCCATCGTTGGATGCTTTGGAGAACCTCACGGGAAGAAAGGAAAGACAGGCTGGCAAAGCCCCTAAAATGCGGGTCAAGTTGACCTAGGGTTTTAGACACCTAGGGTTTTGGTATCTAGGGTTTTGGCACTTAGGTCTCGGCCTAAGGTTGTCGATGAGCTATTGTAATGTATAAATAAAGTTCAAGAGGACTTGGGATGGGTTGATCGATGATGTGAGGAGAAGAGATTGCTATCGAGAGAGAAGTATTGCTATCGAGAGAGAAGTATTGTATTGTGAGAGCAATCTGTATTGTAAGATCTTTAGTTGGGTGTGAAGATCAACCCTGCAGCTGGGTGTGTAGGGAAGGGATAAAAAGAGAGGAGAGGGAGAGAGAATATCTGCTAGCTAAGAGCATAGATATAACTGTATACTTTCATCTAATACATTATAAAGCACAGTTCTGTGGACGTAGCCCTAGGGAGAGGGTGAACCACGTATATCTTGTGTTATGTGTGATTGATGTCCACGTTCTTTGTCATTTGATATGTTTTTGTTGTGATATTGTGTTAGATAAGAACTATAACTTGTGCAGTAGGTTTAAGGAAGATAAATAATAACTAGGTGGTTGTGTGTTGTCTCGTGAACCCACTCTACATTTCCTCTAGTTGTAGACACCTGTGTCCTGCAACCCCCTATAGCTACTTCGGGTGAGATTGCATCTGCTTCGCAGGTGTTGCCGAAAGGGCCAGTAGTTAGGGCTTGTTGATGCGCTAATAGAGATGAACCCTAGGTTTTCCCCTATGCCAACAAATGGTTCTGTTGTCGAGACAAGGATATTCTTGAGGGAATGTCAAGGTGGTTTCCATCGAAGACAGAGATTCAAAAGTGGATAGAAGACCAAGAAAAGGACTTCGTTGAAGCCCAGAAAAAGAACCCTAATCTTAGTACAGAGGATTGGTTGGGAAGTTATATCTTTACTAATATACACAATATTTTCTTTGGAGGAATTCATCAGGAGCTATACGAGTGGCTAGCCAGATTAGCAGATACCCAGTTTGAGATCAGATCTAAACATCATGTGGTTTGGACGTCAGTGTTGATCAAGAAGGTCAAGAGAGTTGATAACGTCATGTCAAGAGAATTATATCACTGGTTTGATATCAGGATTGGAGGGTGCATCACTGAGTTTGTTGTTGACAGAGTGGAATCGTATAGCCAAGCAGAGACATATTTCTTTAAGGGACCTAGAGGAAACTTTTTACACTTTTTAAAGCTGAAAATCAAGATGCTATTGCATGAGAAGAACATCTTGAAGATACAATGATCGGTCGGATCACAAGATCTAATGTTCAAGAACTCAGACAGTGACAGTGACACAGAGGATGGACATACACGCAGTGGGAGAGTATTCAGAGAATTTCATCTCGTGAACCTATTTAAGAAGAAATACAGAGACGAAGGGTTCTATAGTGGAGAAGAGGCAAATTTGAAAGACAAAGAGCATTCAGAATCTGCTAGGACAGAGGAACCTCGCCGAGAAGAGCCAAAAAATTCAAGAACTGTGTCGACTGTTGAACTAAGTAATATTACTCCTCCTGTTGCTTCAACACCATTAAGTAACTAGAGTAACCTAAGTCATCAGAACGCTTAGAGCACTGTCACTAGTAGTCCACCACATACTCAGTCAGGAAACCTATGAAGATCTATGGCAGATGAGATGAGGTTACCCACCTTTAGAGGAGATGGATCTAAAGATCCTGATCAACACTGGTTTCTATGTGAAGTTGTGTGGAGTATTAAGAATATCACTAACAAAGCTATCAAACGAGCTCAGTTCAACACTACCCTAAGAGATCGCCCACTGAGTTGATACATGAAATTCATCCAAGGAGTTGCACCTAAACCATTGAATGCCATTAAGACTGCTCTAATTGTCGAATTCAAGAAACCTAAGTCAGAGTCGCAGTGCATTACAAAACTAAAATAAATCAAGCAGAGAACAACTGAACCTGTGTGGGAGTTTGATCATAGATTTAAGACCTTGACCGACCATTTGAGTTTTTAGATCCCAGATGAGTAGAACAAGGAATGGTTCATTGTTGCCCTCTTACCACACATCAGAGTTCCTCTGATGCAATAGAAGATTTCTTCGCAGGCTGAGGCACTGGAGATCTCCATGAAGCTAGAATCAACCCCTATGGGAGAATCCATCTCAAGTATGAGTCAAATCTTGAGTCAGCTAACCAGCTTATCACTGCAGGTCGAAGATATGAAGAAATATAAGGGAAAAGATAAAAGAGAAGACATTTGGTGTATGAGATGAAAATTAGAAGGCCATGACAAGGAGCATTGTCCTCTATTTCATGAATACTTGGCCTCTAGAGCCTCGAGCCCTTTGAATCAAGTTACCCTACCCTGGTGCGAGGTATGTAGAAATTGGCATTGCCCTGGTGAATGTTACTATATGCAAAAATATGTCCAAACTCCCACAAATATGTATTGCACATTCTGTAAGTCGGTAGGAAATGATGACAGGGATTGTAGGGCTTATGATCTCATGCATGAAAGGTCGAGGGATATATACAAAATTCAAGGTGAAGTACAACAAGAAGGAATAATTGTGCAATATAATTCCCCTGGAAGAGGAAACTTCAACCCTCATGGTGGATTCTGAGGAAGAGGAAGAGGAGGAGGCATGGGTCAAGGTAGAGGACAGATCATCTGTTATAACTACGCACAACCAGGAAACTTGTCAAGGGACTGTCAGAACCCTTGTACCACTTGCAGCTATTGCAACTCATTCAAGCATATTATTGAGGAATGTCCAACATTGTTGGCTAAGCTTCAGGAGAGACGAGGAGGAAACCCACAAATACAACTAATCAAAGCAGAACCTTGTGGAGCAGACCCCAGAGTTGTTGTTATCACTAGAGGAGGCACTATTACAAGAGAAGACAAAGTGACCCAAGGAAGGACTACAAAAGAATCAAGAATCAGGAAATATGTAGAGAAGACACAAGAGTTTGATGCGAAGAAGGAAAAACAAATATTTGAGGAAGCAAGAAAAGAATTCGGAAGAGATCGGGCTTCTTCATCAAAGGTTCGACCAGAAGTAAGATAATGTGGAATGCCTCTGGCATTTATCATTCTTCTTCGCCAGGAGATGGAAAAGAGGTGAGTAAACTTGTCAGTTTCTTGTATACGTTCATTGAGTTGATTAAAGATGAAAAAGCCATACAAGAACTACAAAATTTGGTCATACAGTATGAGATTAGAAGGGTAGATCCTTTGTTGAATAAAGCAGTACATCAACTATCCAAGAAGAGACGGACAAATAAAGA